>NW_027019317.1:10132678-10361576 GCF_013076305.1 Rhopilema esculentum
CGAGCGAAGTTTGAACACGTTTGAAAAAGTCGAGCGGAGTCACACAACATTCCTATTGTTCAAGGTGTTGTTCAGCGTTGTCGGGAGCGTCTGAACACCTTGCTCAAGAAAGTCGAGCGTGCGCATGCGTTCTTCTGATTTTCTGATTTTACCCGCCAAAACACAAAACAGTGAAGTTCGTATTGTTGCAATCGAAATAGAGGACGAATCATTGTCTGACGAATCACAGTTTACAGCATTGTCTTTCTGCCTTCTCAAGAATTCGGTTTAGGAGAAAGTGACAGTGAAAATGGCGATGACAGGCTGGAGGATCTTGACGAGAGCGCAAAAACTGTCCTCCTCCAGCTGTTGTACAAATCAAAAAGAAAAACGAAAGCCTCTTGCGAAATCCGGAAGAAATCACCAAAGACTGAGTCGAAAGGGAAAAATGGACTCACGAAGAAATGGACTCAACGAAGCGCCAAGTTGTCAGTATGCTTTCACAGCATCTTCCCACTTCGCAGGAGGGATTTTATAATCAAACAGAAATCGAGTGAAAAATCGAGAGCGTTCGAACACCCCCCGTTCGACTACACTCAACACTGCTCGACAACGCTCAACAAAAATCGAGAGTAATCGAGTGAAAATCGAGAGCGTTTGAACAAGGCTTAATGCGTATATGACGTTGGTGGAGTTGCAGTCCAGTCGTTGTTTTATGTCGTAGTTTTTGTCAGTGTTAGAAAAATTAAATGTTGTAGTCCCGTCTGTGATATGTTGGCATGTTATGCAGTTACGTCGCGAGTGGCAATTGTATGAACCTAGTGGATCGCTGGGTGTGGCATTTTTAATTTTGGCACGAACCAGTAAATCCCGGAGGTTTTTCGGTCTGCGGTAACTAAGTATGGGTGCGTCGGGGAAGGCTTCTTTACATGTGTTAAAGTTTTTTAGTATGTCAAGGTTTGTTTGAGTATGGTGGATAGCTGTGGCAAAGCTGGGTGGTAGGTAACAAGAAATGGCGTGCGATGATTAGTGCGCGGTTTGGTGGTCTTGAGGCAGTCTTGTCTGGTTTTTTTAGCAGCCTTCTGTATTTGTTTGTTTGTCTGTTTGGGTTTGTAACCCCGTTTTGTCAAGTATTCCAGTAGTTGTCTCGTGCGATATTTGAACGTTTCGTCTTCGGAGCAGATCCGTCGTAGTCGTAGGGCAAGACTGTATGGAATGGATTGTTTGGTGTGTTTGGGGTGTGCGGAGGTGCTGAGGAGATATTGGTGTGTATCCGTGGGTTTAACATAGAGATCTGTAGAAAGGGTATTATCATTATTGATGGAAATAGTGACATCAAGAAAATGTATGGATTTTTTGGATTGTTCTGTGGTGAATTTGATGGTTGGATGGGTGTTGTTGAGTGTATCGATGAAGTCGGTGAGTTTGTCTTGTCCGTGTGTCCAAATCATAAAAATGTCGTCGATATAACGCCACCACACAAGAGACTTATCACCACGAATAGAACGAAGAAGTGGTATCTTTAGCACTAGTTTAGAAACTTGGTGTTCGTGGAATATGTATTTATATAATGTGTAATTTGTGCAAACGTTTAATATTTTGAAACATTCTCCTTTCTACTAATGGCCTTGACAAGCTGTGTTATATGTTTCTGTTAACGATAGAAACAGAGATGACATTATAACAAAATTGTTTTTTCTGAATTTTCAATTTTGAACGAATAAACTAATGTACTATTGCACAGGCAGAAACAACACGTTCAAATGTCTCTAAATGTGGGAAACATGTTAAATCTGTTGCATATTTTATGCGATACGGCCATTTGAAGTTTGATAACTAAAAAACTGTTAAATTGGCTTGGTTCTAAAATTTTAGGTCTCTTTATTTTAGCTTCGACGACTGTCGCAAAAAAGTAATAATGTAATCTATATTTGACATTAATAAGCTACTATACATCAGTGTTATGCAACTTCTTCAAAAAGGACAATCGACACTACCAAAAGCATTAGCTCAGCTCTATCAACCGTAAGAATGTAGAAGATGAAAAATATTTTGCCTTTAAAGCATTAAAATCAGAACAACAAACGATGCAAATTAAAGGTTATTACTCAATAATCCTAAAAAAATCCCTTTTCTGTCAACTTTGACCTTA
The DNA here is from genome assembly GCF_013076305.1 of Rhopilema esculentum. Next base: position 10,134,810 of record NW_027019317.1, read on the forward strand.
CTATATAACAAAAACAAAAATATCGTGTCTTCTTTATCCTTTATTCGTATTCGCTTAAAGTCTATATTCTTAATATCTTTCTTCAACTTTGATATTTATTTTCTTGCAGTTCACTGGTCCTAATAATCAATGTACTAAAGGCTTTTATAAAACCATAAATTTTAGAATGATACAGAAAACTCTTGTCCCACATTTTGACAAATTTTGTCTTTAATTTCTCTAACAGGTGATAACATGCAGTTGTTACACGTCAAATTGCTAATAGCAATGGTGTTCATCGCAATTGTGACCTTTTTGATGAAATCAATGGAAATGCAGATGAAAACTCAACCGAGCTTTAAAAGAATCTTTCCATCAAGAAACCCTTGGGATGGCGTTCCTGAGTTTGTGCTATACTTGAGATTAACCTCTAGTCCGCGTTTTGAGCAAGAGTATAAAAATTATTTGGTTCGCACTATGAAGCTTTTCTTTCCACCCGAACGAGCAAAACTTTTAGTTGTATTGGACAACGAAAAGAAAAAAGACCATTTGCTATGGGACAAAATAAAAACAGAATGGCCATATCCACAAATATGCTACAGAGATCCAAGTTCCATCAATGCATACCGCGGATGGGGCAAGGCCAGAATGTTTTGGGACATGATGTATCCCGATAAATGTACCAATGTATCTTATGTGGGGTATGTCGATACTGATACATTTTTTAGCACCTTAGTAACACCACAGTTGTTATTTGACAATGGAAAACCAATTATTATTGCAAAAATTGGCCAAGTTCCGTTCAAATGTTGGGCTGAGACAACTGAACTGTTTTTCGGTAAAAAAGAAGTTATGCAGTGCATGTCAACTTTCCCTGTTATGATAAGAACGGAGCATATGTCAAAAATGAGAGAAGTCCTTGGAAGAAATCATAGCATGGATTTTGATTCAGTTTTTAAAAACACTCCAGGCACAATGGCTTGTCTTTGTCAGTTTAGTATAATGTGCAATTATGTTTGGTACTATCACAGAAATGAGTACTCATGGCGCTTGCAGATGGTCCCAAATGGTGACTGGAGAGGAGAAAATTTGTTTGCCAGTCAAGTGTCGCCAGATTATTATCGGACTAACGTACCCCCAGAGATGACGATACCAATGCCGCGCTCATCAATTCACCTGAGGTACACAATAACAAATGGTCAGTCCTATCTTTCAGACGTTCCTCCAAAGGAATATATCGAAGATTTTATTAAAGAAGGACTTTGTTACTCAGCTGGATTTGATGTCTGTCCGGAAAGTTGCAAAAAATGGAACCAGGCAAAGATACATTACCATCTTTATTCATTTGAATTATATCAATGGTTTTGGGACAAAAGGTGCAAGGAAGAGCAAGACAAGCATTACAGAAAAGTCAAAGAGCTTGTTCGCTACTATGCTTCTTCAAAGATGGAAGTTTTTGGACTTTCGTCTCTAGATCAACTATGTACCATATTATGAAAATATTTATTATTTACCATTTGACGGCGACAAATTTTGCACTTCTTCTTCTTATTCGCTGTTGATATTTCTTCAGCTTGCTATAAATCAATCATAGATGAAATGTTAGTATGTTGAAGGTATTCACAGACGGCTTGCTATTGGGTTATTCCGCTTGTTCCTGCTTTGTTACTGGGTTTTTTCGCTTGTTCCTAGGCTGTTCCGCTTGTTCCTTGTTTGGATATAAATTTATCATCGCCTTTTTTCAACTAATTGATTTCAGGAAAACGAGTATAAATTTCAAAGAAAAGGGGAATCAAATTGGAATCAAATATCAGATAGAAGTGTCAATTTTCTGGACCCTCAGACACCGGTGCTTACATTTGATAGTGTGATATACCACGCCGGGGGTGTTGTATCAAATAACAGGCAATTTGCAGGGTAAAATTTGAATTTCTTTTATAAGAACAAGTTTTGTTGTAATATTGACAAAACAAGAAATTTTCAAGAGCACAATTTTTCCTATCAACAACAGGATTTTGTGAAATATTGAATAAACAAGCAAGTTTTCAAGTGCAAGCTTTTCTCTCAGCAACAAGTAAGGTTGCAATATTGAATAAACCAGAATGAACAGGCAATTTTTATTGCAAAGTTCCAACCATCAGCAACAGGTTTTTGTGTGATTTTGACAAAACAGGAAATTTTCAAGAGTGAAATTCCATCAGCAAGGGATTTTGGTGAAATACTGAATGAACAGGCAAGTTTCAGGGTACAAGTTCTTCCATCAGCAACAAGTTATAGTATGATCAGCATCATAATAGTAGGATTCTCCATCGATAAGGGTCGGTCTTTGGTTTTCAATCACAATTTTGGTTTACAATTGCTCAGCCACACGCATGTGATCCCTGTAACAGTTCATAAACAATATATCTCTCGGAAATAGCTTCAATTGATTTTTCTCACTCCCTTGCAGCAATGTTTCACAGCTTACCAGGCAGCAGTGCCTCAACAAAGTAGAAACTGAATTTATTTTTTCCTGATTAAGAATTCCCATATATTTCATAAATCTGATTGGACGAAATTCAAAATTTCCTCAGAGTCTCCTACACTTATTTTGCATGTATTCTACAGACCCCAAAGGCTGGAATCTAACGTATTGACCACCACCTTTGAAAGAGCCCTTTTTCCCAACTGAATAAGCACCCAACCAAAACATTTTTTTAAAATTGTCCTCCCTTGAAGAATCTCAAATGAGGATTAAGGCGAATTTAGTAATAGACTTTTATTTCGTATTTTTCTCAGATGTATCGAAGTTGTCACTCATTCAGCGTAATTTCGAAAAATATGGCTGTTCTTGCTATTTTCAAGTCCTGTCCAACCTCAAATAAGCAAATAAAGTAGACTTGGTAGTATTTTGTGCTGCTGCTGCTAAATAAGCCTACTTTCAAAAAGTGTCAAACCTTGAAAGATATTTTAGCAAATAGGCCAAAGTAAGCATATTCGAGAGCCTAGCGACTTGCTTTTTATCCACAACTTTCCAGCACTGTCCTTCTTTATATGGTTTAAATACGATATTTAGCAGTTTAAAAAAATAATTTGCAAACAAATAGTTTCTATCTTCCCTTAGAGGAACATTGCCAACTAACTTGGCGTAATTTTTTGTAATATTTGCCAGTAAGCATTATCTGAAAAAATCTGCAAAGCATTTTCCTCCAAAATGTACAAAACAATTCTGCCAAAATTTTTGCAAAAAAATCTTTACAAGATCTGTGGCATAAAAGGTGACAATCAATCTGCGTTGCTAACTCTAAAATTTCCCCAACGATTGTTCTGATGCCACAAAGGATACTTACTGTGGACCAATAAAAATTAGCTTGAAGTAAACTGTTATAAGACATTCAAAGCTAAAATAAAATCATCATTGCCAAACAGTAGTTTATATTGCAATTATTTTTCATTTTGTAAAATATCAAAATTTCCTTAAATTTCCTTAAACTTTTCTTGTCCTAAAAACTTCCTTGAAACGTGCTCAATTTCCTTAATTTAAGGAAATTTCCTTGAAAGTGATAACACTGCAAGGCAGAAATTAGGTACCTCATGTATTGGAGATTTAAGTCGGTCATGCTGAAGAAATTAGCACGAATTGGGGTCCAAAACCGGCCAAAATAGCATGCGCAAGATAGAATTCAGCCAATCAAATCTGGGCCAGGCTTATGATGATAATGACGAGGTCATGCTATTCCAAATGAGCATGACTTACCACAGGGACACCAACTGAAAGGTCATTGAAGCTCAGTCGACTTGTATACAACTTTTTGATATCCGCGCGCTTGATTTGCATGAAGAGACTGGGGCGAGAAATTGGGTGGAAAAGTTGTCACAGGCCTGTTTATGTATAGATATGGCGTTTACAGGCGACAAAATATTGCCCGAATTGGCATCAATAAAATTATTCGGAATTTTGTTGATTTTGTTCTTAAACATCTTTTTTAGCCTTTTCTCTCGAAAGCAGGTTTTTTAAAAGGTTCTGTCAATTATGGTGTTCTGACAGGCTAGGAAAGTCGCTGATCGAAAAAGCAGCGCACGATGAATCTCGACAAATTTTCGCAAAAGAAAGACCTCAGAAATTTTCTCAGCCTAAAAGAACTCAAACTTTTGGGTGGTAAACACGAGTTAGCTGCAACAGCATTCGTTGCTTATGAAAACAAGGCCCTAGCTGTGGAAAGAGTAGCAAGTACTGCCTTCTAAAATCTTCATGCAGATCATCTCAAAAATCTGTGATATGCCGTATATGCGCTGGATATGCAATGAGAAAAAATCAGGGAAAATTGTTTCAGCATGTTCCAAATATGCAATCATGTATAGCAAGCTTGTTCCAAATCAGCAATAATATTGCAGCTGGTCTATTTCGTATTGAGGCAGTCAAAAGGATGGAACTTTCAAATCCATCTTGTACCTGTTAAAACATCTAATCCATTCACGTCTCTTATCAGAATTTAACTTTAAAGTCGGAGAGGTTAAGAGGTGAAATGGACGTTGCATTGGAAATCATTTTTTGTAAACACTTCATGAATGTCGCAAATCTTTTTTTCTCCAAAGTTTTTGCAGGCAGTTTCTATTTTTGCAAGAAATGACGACGCAATTTCACAAAGACCATATTTGAAACCGGCCTAACCCTGCGTAGCCTCTGAGAGCACGACACCGTACAGAAGCTTTTCAAAAAGCTATTCTCGAGACTAATGACTACGGGAGATGTTTAGGAATCAAATCCACAAAATTTCGAATACTTTTGATGTAAATTCGTGCTGTGATTAGTTGCTAGTAAACGCCACATCTGTATGTAAACAAAGGCCCAGGAAATTTTTTTCACCCAAATTCTCTCCCCAGTCTCTTCAAGCAAAATAAGCGCGCGGATATCGAAAAGGGGTATTTAAGGATCGAGTTGGTCTCTCGGCGTACCCTATGGCAGGACATGCTCTTCAGAATGATCATGACTACGGACCCTACGGACCCTGCGGACCCTACGGACCTTACGGAACCTACGGACCAAGACGGGGAACGGCAGTAGTATAATAACAATTTTGTTCCGATCTTTACTAGTATAACTTATAATTAGCAAAACCTAGAACAAATGGCAACAGTTTTCTTACGAAATACATACCTCAAGCAACGCTTTATAGTCAAACTATCAAAAGTCTGGGACATATACCTTTTATTTTACACATTCTAGAATGGTGTGTTATTGAAACCCTGTGTTTTGCTTCACCTTAGAATCGTTGGCGTGGGCCCAGTGAGAGAATTAGTATAACTAAAAAATTGCCATTGAAGCGTCCATTTTGTTCCTATGGTTTCAACCACATTTCTATACAAAGCTCTACCTGATATTATCGAGCGTGAATAACTATTTATATACAAATCTTTACCTGATTTGACCGTGTGTGGCAGGTATTGCTTCATCTGGGTTGAGGCGGATTCATGTTTTTCTGCCTTACCTGATTTTATTAAAAATTGGAGGGTTCAAAATCGGTTCTAAATCCAATCTGAGATCAGGTAAGTGTTTTTTTTAATTTTGGCATATTGCTCCGATCTTTACAAGTATAACTCAAAGTTAGCAAAACCTAGAACAAATGGCAACAGTTTCACGAAATACATACCTCAAGCAATGCTTTATAGTCAAGCTATCAAAAGTTTTGATCATATACAAAATTAGCTTCCATAAAAAGAGATTTCCCTCTTGCCATAGTTTGAAAAATCAGGATGCAATCACTCGCTTGAGAGCAAAATAGTATTGACTACGTGCATCCTCCAGGCACGTTCGCTATATTTGTCGCTGATCACTTTAATGAGCGATTTTGCTGATTAGGCCCGTCTACACGATCATACATTTATTCTGAACACCCTAATACGTTTGAAATGGAATGTTTAGGCTTATTGAAGGCTCTGTCCACACATTGCAACATTGTTGACCATTTGTATAAACTTGTTTAGAGTTAATTACTTTTGGCGCTCGATTATTGAAGCTAAGACCCTGGGTGCTCTTGTTTCTGACATAAAACTTGTTATCTTTGTAAAAGTGGAAAATCAAGACTATTTTTCCAAGGCCCTGGGCGAACTGAACAAGATTTCAGATTTGAGGGATTAGTGAACTTATTATATTGGCAATTTTGGTGTGTACATTGGGAAATCAGCATTTGTTAAAAGCCCTGTCCGCAGTACACAAACTAACCGAGGTTCGCCCCGGGTAAAATTCAACCTAGGGTGAACCCTATTTTGTCCACACTTGATTTTCATATTTTGTAATGTGGACACAACGTCGGGGCGAACCCTGGTTAGTCAATGCTACGCATGCGTAGTTAGATTACAGCAACAAAACAAGGACAACAAAACAAATAATCTACAAACACGATCAAGATGGAAGTTGCCGAAGTCGCAGTTTATTGTATTTTGTTTAAAATGTTTTTCCTTGCAATGCAGTTTATTCAAAATAAATACCCAATGGCACGGCAATCAAGATTAAACAAAATATTGGCTGCATGTCGCAAACGGATTCGACAGTATAAGAGATCCAGATCACAGAGGAGGAAAAAATTTGAAACATGTCCTAAACAAAGTATCTCTTTAGAGTGCATTCAACGAGTAGACGTGGAAAGAAAATATTGGTGTAAAACACGAAGTAAAAACTGGTGGGACTCAATTTTCTTACATCTTTTTGAGGCATATGATTGGCATGCGTTACTAAAACTAACTCAGGTTCACCCCAGGTTGGTGTCCACACTAGAAATTCATAACACTAACCTGGGTTCAACCAGGGCGAACCCAGGTTAATTGTGTTCACACTGCAAAATCTAACCTGGGTTAGCAAAAACCTGGGGCGAACCTGGGTTAGTTTGTTTAGTGTGGACAGGGCTTTGCTAGCAAGCTTAATCCCTTTTGTCTATGAACAATAGGGATTATGTTTGTCAGAAGTTTTTCTTTAAATTTCGTTCAGTTGTCAAGTGTGCCACAACTGTATCCGTAGCTTTACGTAAGATCTCCAGCAAAGAAGAGTCGAATTGCAAAAAAAGAAAAAACGTAAATGTGTGAAAAAAATGATTTCAGCAAATTCAACCTGGAGGCTGTACGGGTGATTAGGCTTGATTAAATGAAATTTAATCACGTTTAATATGTGACAGGGTACGCCTTTTAGGTGCCCCTTGGGCTTTTCTTTTTGGGCACAGATTGCACAATTGTGGAGTTTGTGTTTATTGTAGCAGTGCTCGAGTAAGCTTTACATTGTGTTTTTTATACGGCTAAAGCAACCAGCGTGCAAATGTGCATTGGCTTTGGGTATATATACTTTGTCTTAGCACAGTTTCATTCTCACACGTTGCACGACAACTTGAAGTTGGACTTTGGAGAGGAAAGGTTTTTTCCTTTGTGACCCTGCCCACCCAACCCTTGTCTAGAAATTTTCAGGGGTTTTTATTTACATGCATGTTGACTTTCAACTTATTTTTTTCGTGCATTAGTTAATGGCCGTATGGCTTGCGACTTTTTGCATGAACAAGGTGCTGCTAGTCGGCGGAAGAAGGCCATTGTTCTTCTTCTCAACCCCCTCAAAAACGGTTGGGGTTTTATTTATGGCCGTCTTTGCGATTGGCGCACCGACAGCCCAAAACTAAATGGTTCAAATGATGAGAGAACACCACCTTCAATCTTATGATTGACAATGGTAAAACATTCTGAGGACCATCCTACCCTTATTTGCTAATGGTTTTTGTTTAGTGACCTGGAACAAATATTAACGTTTAAAATCCAATGTTGTTGTTCGAATATAGACAGTCAGCAAAAGGTTTGACAAATCCGTAAAAACTTGAATGTACATGTTTATCGCCAGAATTTTGGTCTTTTCATTCAATGAGAAAACATAATACTGTTGTTTCAAGCAATTTGCAGCATCTTTTTTCCCTGACCAACAATTTGAGACACCTTATATTGATTGAGTTCCGATGCAATATTATTGTTATTATTATTGTAACATTATTTACAGTTGGTTAAAATACTGTTAGTTCTAACTTGAACTAATTAAGACCAACCATTTACATAAAAATAAATTCTAATTACCATAAATACAATAAATATATGCTTATGATGAGATTCCCACGGACCTTTTATCTACATATTTTACATGAGCAAATATCACCTTTCCACTCTTTAATTGATCTCTAAAAGCTAGCACTGGCTGTCAGGCTTTTTATTGAATCAGATAAAGTGTTCCCCTGAAGGATGGTACCCTTGAAGGATAGTGAATCATTTCCATATGTCATTGTGTTTGTACTTGGTAACTGTAGATAATATTTAGTCCTTAGGTTATAGGCTACATCTTTTGCCCGGAATATTTGCCGCATAAAAAATAAATTTTCCGAATTGAGGCATTTATATATTTCCATCATCAATTTTTGCAAATTTTTTGTGGGAATAGTTCTTTCGCTACCCCTAGCTAAAAGTTCAGCAAAGGGGGTTGCAAGTCCCCCCACGTAATTCTCAGTGCCCTTTTGTGAACTCTGTTTATTGCTGCATTGGCATATTTCCCACAGATCATCCAGATTAAATGACAATAATTGAGGTTTGATAGGATATATGTATTGTAAAGAATATGTCTCTTGTCCTGATTTAAATATTTTGCTACTCGCGAAAATGCGCTGGTCATGTTGTTTGCTTTCGTGCAAAGTGCGTTTACATGGTCGACAAATTTTAGCCTAGAGTCTATAGTAATACCTAAGAGTTTGACTGTGCTAGTTGCAGGAATGGGTTGGTTAACAATTTCAAACACGTATTCCTGGTCTTGCTTTAGACCAAGATACATGACTTGAAATTTGAAAGGATTTGCAACCATTCCATTGTCCCGAAACCAACACAACGCATTATGGGTATCATCCCTAAGATAAGATACAGCCTGTTCTAGGGTTTGATACCCTGGGTACCAGACTCACTATATAAAATAATAGAGTCTGGTCTAGTGCGCCCCATTCTCGTTCTGGTGAACTTACTTGAAAGAACTGAAGTCTATTTAACAGACTAGGCCTGTGAAACAAGACTGTCAGATAAATAACAAAGAAACTCAGTAGTCAGAGGAGTTTTGGGAAATCTTAAAGCAAATGTGTTTTATTTAGTTCCTTAAAGTCGACATTTTTAATACAGTGGTAAAAGACTTTTCTGCCTCAAAATAACAATCAAATCAGGTTTAAAACGCCATTTGGCAGCAAAAATCATGTGCGAAGCATGAAATTAAAGTTAGCACAATGCAGTTATTAAATGTTAATCATTATCAAATTTCGTATACAACTTAAAATAAGTCTTTTGTAATTTTGCTCATAAATTGTGTGTACTTTCAACGTCTACTTCCTCACTGTGAAGGCAGCGCGCTCGGACACCGTGGTTGTTAGAATCATCACGTTGGAAGGTCACCACCGCAAATATGGGCAATACGACAAGCGAAGCCCCGTATGCCGGGCGAAATATTAGCTATAACTGATTTACTGTGTTTGTTGTTGTTTGTTCTCGGCGCCTTGCGGTGTTTCTTATCTACTGCATTTCACTACAAGGCCTAATTTCTTTGCAACGAGAGGCACAGCCTGGAATATCAGAGAATTTCCAAAGCCAGTTGGCAATATGGCGAAGGTGTCTCTTTTCTCTACAAACAAGGCTTTCAATGCTGTTCTGTGTTCAGTTCCACAGCATGCGGAAAATATTCTTTGAGTACAATTTTAACAGCATCTTTAGACTCAATCGTTACGGTCGCTAGCATTTATTTATGTTCTGTTCTGTTCAATGTTTTATACCAAAGCTAAGTTTATTGTTTCGATGTGACCTTTGAACGTACAGAAATCTGTACACTCGCTCCTGATTGGTTAATATCAGCACACCAGAACGAGAATGGGGCGCACTAGACCAGACTCTCTATTTTATTTCATATATAGTGAGTCTGGTACCCAGGGTAAGGGTTTGACTGCATGCATATATAGTATTGTCATCTGAAAAATTATAGTATTCTGACTTAGTAATGACATATGTGTAATCGTTCATGAAAAAAATAAACAGATATGGACCTAACACTGAACCCTGGGGAACCCCAGATTTTATGTTTAGCCATTCATTAAATGAGTTGCCATATTTGACGCGTTGCTTCCTGTTTGAAAGGTAACTTCAAAATAGTCTCAGTCTTTTTCAGACCGAAACCATAGGCAGCTAGCTTAGCTATCAAGAGATCGTGTGGAAGGCAGTCGTAAGCTTTTGATAAATCCATTAGTACCATTCCCACATAGCTCTTTTTATCCAGTTTACTGTGACAAGCTTCAATAAGACTCAACAATGCATATTGTGTACTGTAGCCGTCTCGAAAGCCACACAGTAAACACGAAGCCACACAGTTTCATTTGTTTGACCATTATGCATTCAAATACTTTAGAAATGGCTTGAAGGACACTTGTAGGCCTAAAGTTAAGTTTCAATGTAGAATCGTTCGCTTTGAAGATAGGTGATACATCAACCATTTCTAGTTGGTCAGGAAATTAGCTATATTCGAACATATTGTTAATATACAATGTAATTTGATCAATACACAAATCTGAGAGTAATATCAAATGTCCGTAGGTATCTCCCCGATAGATTTTTTGAACTACTAAGCTGGTTGATTTCAGTCCAAACATCAAAAGGTGCAACAAAATCAAATTCAAATTCGTCAATAATACCAACATTCTCCTTAATTCTGATAATACTAGGGTGGCTCCTGTATTTCTGAATCGAATACAGCACATGATCAGTTGACAAATTGATTACAACGTCAGACTCTGGCTGTGATGTGATAGGTAGTGTGTCGGTTATGTTTACAAAATAAGAATTGAAAATTTCACAAATCTTCTTGTCGTCATTTATTATGTTGTCGTTTTCTATGAGAACTGTTTTTCTTACTTTCTGACTCAGCCTGTGCAATACTTTTGCTCACTGAGTGTAGATATTATAAGTAAATTTGCTTTATGTGGCACTTTTTTCGGTATTTTCGAATGTTTTTTTCTGTTTAATTCGAATATGAATCGCTGAGCAACTCCAAAGGTCACCTTTGGCGACGTTTACCAATGCCCAAGAGGTTTTGATCCGTGATCCATAGTGACAACATCACTGGAATAGAAGGAAGAAGTGATGTCTTTAGCACTAGTTTAGAAACTTGGTGTTCGCGGAATATGTATTTATAAAAAGTGTAATTTGTGCAAAAGTTTAGTTTTTTGATACATTCTTTTTTCTAATATTGGCCTTGACAAGTTGTTTTATATGTTTCTGTTAATGTAACGTTTTCTGGATGAAAACATCATTTTTTCGATTTTTTCACATTCAAGTAGCCGAACTTTCAAGGCACACAATGATACCAAATTTGAAACAAACAGAAATTTTGAAAGTGGAAAAAATCCCATGTAAGCGAAGGTTTCCATAATTTCTTTATCAAAACTTTTAGTTGAGGCCTGAAAATCTCTTGACCTGTTAAGCCGATTATCGTTGCTTTGCGGTTGTGGTCGCATTTCTCATTTACAATATCGCATGGCACATCTATATATCCAATGTACGGCCGTGTCTATTTAAACAGGCTTATTGATCTTAAATCTTCAAGTGACTTGACCCGGATTACACTGTGGTTTACGAGTGTATCTTGCAAGTGCGATCAGTAAAATCCCGTTTTCTCCAGACTCGAAATTCCTCTACATGCAGGTACGAAAAAGCTATTATGTACCCAAGGAACCAATCGAATAGCTCGAAAATTTGCACACGGCCAGGGCAGACGTTGGGCAAACAAAGCGTGTCTCAAAATTTTTTTATTTTCTCTGGTCCGTCTTTTATACCCAAATACCGCTGCGGGAGGGTGGAAAAATTATTTGCCAATTTTTGACAGGGTATAGTTTCAAGAAGAGGAGGAATTTAAAAAATCTGAGACATCTTTTGGTAGATTAGGACCTGCACTTCCTGCTGGTCTAAGTCAGATTTTGTTACCTTAAACGCAAGGGTACATAATAGCTTTTGAAGGTGGTACACTTTTTGACCAGCAAATTCGCATGGAAAATAGCATTTAACATTATTTGCCAATAATTTTTATCTGGCTAGATACGCCATAATCTTGTGCATCGAATGATATATAGTTTATCCAGATTCCTTGAGCCGTTTGGCCTTTGGGAAGGAAAACCAATTTTCGTGTTCAAAACGTCTACCGTAACCTTAACGATAGAACCAGACTTGAGCAACAGAGGCGCAAAAGGATGACATTATAACAAAATTGTTTTTTCTGAATTTTCAATTTTGAACGAATAAACTATTGTACTATTGCACAGGCAGAAACAACACGTTAAAATGTCTCTAAATGTGGAAAACAAGTTAAATCTTTTGCATATTTTATGCGATACGGCCATTTGAAGTTTGATAACTAGAAAACTGTTAAATTGGCTTGGTTCAAAGATTTTAAAGCTAATGCAGGTCCCTTTTTTCATAGCTTCGACGAATGTTGCAAAAAGAAATAATGTAATCTATATTTGACATTAATAAGCAACTATACATAAGTGTTATGTAACTTCTTCAAAAAGGACAATCGACAATACCAAAAGCATTAGCTCAGCTCTATCAACCGTAAGAATGTAGAAGATGAAAAATATTTTGCCTTTAAAGCATTAAAATCAGAACAACAAACGATGCAAATTAAAGGTTATTACTCAATAATCCTAAAAAAATCCCTTTTCTGTCAACTTTGACCTTACTATATAACAAAAACAAAAATATCGTGTCTTCTTTATCCTTTATTCGTATTCGCTTAAAGTCTATATTCTTAATATCTTTCTTCAACTTTGATATTTATTTTCTTGAAGTTCACTGGTCCTAATAATCAATGTACTAAAGGCTTTTATAAAACCATAAATTTTAGAATGATACAGAAAACTCTTGTCCCAAACACCTGAAGGACCCAAGCATATACCTAGTGTTTACATTAAGTGTCCAATAGGCAATTCTCAGTGTCCTTATAAATGCTATGTATTTCCACTTCGTCTAATCCAAAAGACGGATTGTCTTGTATAAGTAAAGGGAAATTGATTCCTACTTCATAGGCATATCATTAAATAATATTGGAAAGCTGCCAAAATTATATCAAATCATATAATTATATTTTGATGATATCTACAAATATATCTTAAAATCCTTTGAGCAAAATTTCACATTTTGACAAATTTTGTCTTTAATTTCTCTAACAGGTGATAACATGCAGTTGTTACACGTCTACTTGCTAATAGCAATGGTGTTCATCGCAATTGTGACCTTTTTGATGAAATCAATGGAAATGCAGATGAAAACTCAACCGAGCTTTAGAAGAATCTTTCCATTAAGAAACCCTTGGGATGGCGTTCCTGAGTTTGTGCTATACTTGAGATTAACCTCTAATCCGCGTTTTGAGCAAGAGTATAAAAATTATTTGGTTCGCACTATGAAGCTTTTCTTTCCACCCGAACGAGCAAAACTTTTAGTTGTATTGGACAACGAAAAGAAAGAAGACCATTTGCTTGGGGACAAAATAAAAACAGAATGGCCATATCCACAAATATGCTACAGAGATCCAAGTTCCATCAATGCATACCGCGGATGGGGCAAGGCCAGAATGTTTTGGGACATGATGTATCCCGATAAATGTACCAATGTATCTTATGTGGGGTATGTCGATACTGATACATTTTTCAGCACCTTAGTAACACCACAGTTGTTATTTGACAATGGAAAACCAATTATTATTGCAAAAATTGGCCAGGTTCCGTACCAATGTTGGGCTGAAACAACAGAGTTGTTTCTCGGCAAAAAAGAAGTTATGCAATGCATGTCAACTTTCCCTGTTATGATAAAAACGGAGCATATGATAGAAATGAGAGAGGTCCTTGCAAGAAATCACAGCATGGATTTTGATTCAGTTTTTAAAAACACTCCACGTCAAATGCATTGTCTTTGTCAGTTTAGTATCATGTGCAATTATGTTTGGTACTATCACAGAAATGAGTACTCATGGCGCTTGCAGATGGTCCCAAATGGTGACTGGAGAGGAGAAAATTTGCTTGCTAGTCAAGTGTCGTCAGATTATTATCGGACTAACGTACCCCCAGAGATGACGATACCAATGCCGCGCTCATCAATTCACCTGAGGTACACAATAACAAACGGTCAGTCCTATCTTTCAGACGTTCCTCCAAAGGAATATATCGAAGATTTTATTAAAGAAGGACTTTGTTACTCAGCTGGATTTGATGTCTGTCCGGAAAGTTGCAAAAAATGGAACCAGGCAAAGATACATTACCATCTTTATTCGTTTGAATTCTATCAATGGTTTTGGGACAAAAGGTGCAAGGAAGAGCAAGACAAGCATTACAGAAACGTCAAAGAGCTAGTTCGTTACTATGCTTCTTTAAAGATGGAAGTTTTTGGATTTTCGTCTCTAGATCAACTTTGTACCCTATTATGAAAATATTTAGTTATTTACCATTTGACGGCGACAAATTTTGCATTTCTTCTTCTTATTCGCTGTTGAGATCTCTTAAGTTTGCTATAAATTTATCATTGATAAATGTGCAGTATGTTGAAGGAATTCACAGACTAACGCAATTTGATTAACACAGAGGTAATAATATGAACAACTAACTAACCTAATACAGCAATGCTCTTTTATATGTTTATTGTAATGTTCTAGAAGTGTCTAGAAAAGTATTGTTCCAGATTGTTTGAGAAAGCGGAAGTAATTATTATTGCAGAAAATAGAAATGAGCTAATACTACGAATAGAATGATGTGAAAGATTAAACTAGAATGTTCTACAGTATCTTGACAGTGTATATTTCCAACACTCCTCCTCACTCGCTGCCGGACTGTTCAATCGTTTCTTTGACTCCAATCATCCCTCGTAGTTTCATAAATTGATGACTGCTCAAACCTTTTGTCAGTACATCAGCTATCATGTCTTCGGATTTACAGTACTGTAATTCTATGTTACCAGATGCCACTTGCTCTCGAATAAAGTGATACTTGATGTCGATGTGTTTTGCACGTCCATTGAACTGTGCGTTTTTCGCCAAACATATAGCGGATTGGTTGTCTTCATGTATCACTGTTGGTTTAACTCCAGTTTTCTTCAAGTTGGAAAGATATTGTTGCAGCCATATAGCTTCTTGAACTGCACTTGCTAGAGCTATAAACTCAGCTTCAGCAGTTGAAAGTGCAACGCAGGTCTGCTTTTTGCTTCTCCAACTGACTGCTGCTCCATTAATTTTGAAGATATATCCCGAGGTTGATTTGCGGTCATCTAAATCTCCGGCCCAATCTGCATCTGAATAACTTGTGCTCTTGTCTTCATTTTCTTGGGCAGTAGAGTAATCCAAAATTAAGCGTACCATTCCAATACCTTAGGATTCGTTTAACCGCTGTCCAATGCTGCTTCGTTGGTTTAGCACAGAATCTTGCAACGTTAGCATACCCAATATCAAGGCAGTAGCGGATCCAGCCAAAAATCTGACTACCGCCCAAATGAGATAGAGGGTCGACCACACCCTTTAGACCACACCCAATTCCTGGTCACACCCGGTTTTCTAAAATGATTATTGCTTTCTATAATTTCTTATGTAGAACATTTTCAAGAGACAAGTGGTGCTTTACTGAAATTATGTATCCTTACAACAAGCTTGAAAAGAAATAAATAATCTTACTCAATATGGATGGATATTCTGAAAAAATTTACGGCATTTAGCCGAGAAACACAATAGAATTAGAAAAAAAGATACATTTGGCAGAATTTTGAAGTGTTGCCTAAAACTCGCATTTAGTCGCACAATTACTTATGAAAATCAGACCTGTTGGTAATTATAAAAAGCCAGATAAAATTTGCAGTTATTGAGTGCAACTTTTGTTAAACAAAGAATCATACTTTTGGCGAACATTGTGGGCCTGACTTTTAATCCTGATGCCTTCTTAAATTTTAGAATATTCGAGTCTTAATATTCTTATGAAATATAATCCTACGAATAGTTGTGTATTGTACAAAATAATGGGTCACATCGGCTTTGAAGTTACAGTTTGCCCACTTGCAGAATATGTAGGCATCCCCCCATCTTTCTGTAACGTTTGAGTCGTGTTGAGCGGCAGTACTACTCAATCCCCCATCTGAGCGGTAGTCAATTCGGTTGTTCATAGGTTGTCAACAAAATTTGTATGCATCCCCCCAGGTTGGCTGTGATTTCTTTTGATTCGATTGGTTTAGGCAGGCTGACTACCGCTCAGTGCAGCTCAAATCCGCTCTACACCGACTCAACTCCCCTAGCTAGCAAGCCATGATTTCACCATCCCCCCATGCTAGCCTTTTATTTGCAAACATGTGGCTTGGTCAATTGGCCGCAAATCTCCATAGCGATAAGGATTAAAAAGTATTTCTGTCTCTGTGGAAATTTCAGGCATGTTTCTAGGAAGAAATTCTTGGTTTGCAGCACGATCAAAAAATTTTCAATTTTTAACTATGGTTTAATTAAAGTAGTAGGATAAACATGAAATTGATCCTCGTTTCTATAATTTTTTGAATAATCCGACTACCGCTCGAGCGGTAGTGGCGGTAGTCTGGATCCGCCACTGCAAGGCGTGTTCTTGCTAAAAGATATAATGAGCTTCCAATTGCAGATTGATACATCTCTTGGTTGAATAGGTCACTTCCTTCAGTAGCTTTTACCCAATTTCAACTTCCAACTTCAACCCAATTTCAACTGGTGTAGCAACAGGCTTCGATTCTTTCATCTGAAAATTCTTCAGTAGATCCTTTGAGTACGATTCTTGACTAATCGATATCTCACCAGTTTCTTTCTCCTGAGCAATCTTTACGCCAAGAAAATGATGTAGCTCACCCATGTCTTTAACATTAAACTTCTCTGCAATTAGTTTTTTGACTTCTTTTATGCGTTTGTCAGTCTTTCCACCCAAAATGATGTCATCGACGTAAACAGCTACTAAGAAGACTTCTTCTCCTGAAGCTGTATAGATACACGGATCAGTTGTAGCTTGCTTGAATTCCATTGTCTTCAGGTGCCTGTCTAGTTCTTCATTCCAACATCTAGGTGACTGCTTCAGTCCGTATAGACTTCGTTTCAGCTTGCAGACAAGATGTTCTTTTCCTTTAACAGCGTATCCTTCCGGTTGCTTCATGTAGATCTCTTCCTTCAGCTGACCATTTACAAGTATTTTGTGCAGAAGTCGATCATCGGTTTAAGAAAACTATAATTTTCAAAGGAAAAACAGTACAGTTTAGTGCTTTTGAAAAAGTGTTTTTTTGCTGAAAAGTCCCCTTATTTATGGTTTAATTGTTGATGAAAAAAACAAAAAAAAATCATGTGAATGTCTACAAACCATGCATGATATAGATAATTGCGAAAAACATGCAGGTGAGAAACTGTTCAAATGGCTCAATTTTATCCACCACAACCCTCCCAAAACTACGAATTTAATAGATTTGCTTAGGCTATGCTCCTTCGCATTCACATGTGGCAATATGGTAGCGCTCATAGACACCCCATTCCCTATTATTTTCTATCTTCCCTTGTCCCAGTAATTGGAAAATGGTTTGTGCCAATTATGATTGTTTGTTTTCCATTGTTAAAGTAAGCTAGGAATTGAAAGAACGTTCCTTTCCTAATGGGCATATGGCGTAGTATGAAAATGCCTATTGCCAATGGTTACCAACGGTCTACAGCCACGGTCTACAGATTTTAAATGTTCATAAAAATCGTTTTTTTTAAAAAAGTAGACAAACCTTTGTCAGTAGGTGTGCATGGTGAGTATAAAAAATATTGTAGGTTTTCAGATCGATTCAATTTGTAAAACTGAAGAAATTCAGGAAAGTGTCAACGTGTCAACGGTCTACACTTTCTGAGAATTGAATTTGAAGTACTCTAGATCTTACTCTCCTTTTGAGTGTAGACCGTGGGATTTTCGCCGTTTTCTTCATGGAATTCATACAAAGGTTAATTTTTGTCTTTTAGGGGTATTATTATACACCTTTTGGGTGAATTTGGGGACAAACCTCCCCCTGACAAGTCAGAAAATTGCGAAGAAACAGTCACGGTCTACACAACGGTCTACAAGCGTTCATTTCCGAGGGTGAGAGTTGCCTTGCGCGGCCTTGTCCTTCACATCGACGCTCGCTACATTCGATGAAATAAGATATTTTGTTGTGGCAAATATCACGCAAACAAATACAGCAATCAATTAACGATGAAATAATCTGCCTTGCGCTTTATGAAAACAAAAGTAGCAGGTAGAGTCTAACTTACAAGGCCATTTTGACAAAGCAGAAACAGTAGCGAAGAAGGTTTTCTTTGTAGTGCTTCTGGACCAAGCATTTAGGAGCGCAGGAAGGCGAGTGGATGTCAGTTGTATTTTAGTTCCCTTATCAACCAACATGGAATAGTAGATCAATCAGTTGGGAGCACTGATGTGGGAAACACGGAGTTCCTTTCTACAAGTTAGGTATACTCTCTGAAATTTGTCATTTGAGCACTGAATTGCACAACAAGGGGCTATATGAATGACAACTTGTAAATCCGTGATAAAAGGAGAGCAGCTACCCGACATAATTCTCAAATACGACCTTATTTATAATCATAAACATGAAACAGAGGAATCGATGTCGCTTTTATAAAATTGCACCATTTCCATTTTTAGACTATTTTCTAGCTGCCAATCATATTTGTCTCCTTCATCTATCCCATTATTTCTTAGACAGCCATCTAGCTACGAGCTTTTGAAAAGATTCAAAATACAATCTTGATCCTATTTATTGGAAATCGATTTTGATTTTAGCAATTTTTACTTAGTTGAAATATGGCATTTAGTTTCATGGGGGTAGCTTACCCCCACCCCCGAAAAAGACAATACCCCCATATCTCCTTATCGATAACACGTACGACGTTGAAAATGGCAGAAATGGAATCAGCACCATCGAAAACCTATAGGTAGATATTGGTTTTGGTGGAATATCTAATAAGCTTCAAAATAAAATTCAGACAATGCCTGCCAAAAGTACTTGGAACACCCAGCAATTTACACTGCATTTTATATCTTTCATTCCTTTCATGAAAAAAATTGCTACTTCCGCCCCCTTCCCTTTAAAACAATGTTGATGATTTAGAGAAATATCATAAAAGAAGCGCAAAAGAAAGTGCTTCCTAAAATCCTAACCCGTTTGATAGTAAACCAACATTGTTCTGTAGGGGAGAGGAGGATGATTGATTTTGACCTTGGAAATTGATGTCAGTGTTCCAAGACTTTTAGCAGGCATTGTAAGCTTTGAGCTTTGATCCATGCTTTGCAGCTAAAGCAATAATAGTGCGAACTGACTCGAATCTTACTACTGGACTGAATATCATAATCAACTCCATACTTTTGAGTAAACCCTTGTGCAACGAGTCGCGCTTTGTATCGTTCGATTCTTCCATCAGCGTCAAATTTCCGTTTAAACACCCATTTACTGCCAATGGCATTTTTTCCATGAGGTAATTCAACAAGATCCCAGACTTCGTTTTGTTTTAATGATTCCATTTCACTTTCCATTGCCTTTTCTCATGCCTTTTTCTAAGGACTTGACCGGGCTTCGGCTGCCGACATAGGCTCACCCAACTCGCTATCAGCAATGTAGGCTCTTACACGTGGTAATCCGGTGGTTTTCTTGTTCTGGCTGATTTTAGCACTTCTACTTCAGTTTTCTCGTCCATATTTCTGTCTTCTTCTTTGATGCATTCTAACTCAACAGTTGGTTGACCTTCTCTACTTGCTGTTGTTTCAATGCTCTCCTTCTCTTTTGTTGACTTTGATTCTTTGAATAATACATCTCTGCTATAAAATACTTTTGAGTTCTTCTCATTGTATAAGCCATATCCCTTTGTTTCTGCGCCATATCCAAGGAATATACATTTTCTCGCTTTCGAATCAAGCTTACTCCTCTCATCCTTTGGCACGTGGGCATATGCTTCACCCCCAAAACCTTGAGATGCTGAACACTAGGTTTCTCGCCAGTCCACGCTTCATATGGTGTCATACCCTCTACAGCTTTCGCTGGACTTCGGTCTCGTAGATATGCTGCAGTTGACATTCCTTCTGCCCAAAATGTCTTAGTCGGACCAGAGTCGGACAACATGGATCGTACAATCTCAACAAGTGTTCTGTTCATCCTTTCAGCGACGCCATTCTGATCGGGTGTTTTCCGGACGGGGCATTTGTGACGAATCCCTACATTTTTGAGATAATCTTTAAACTCTTTTGAGACGTATTCGCCACCATTGTCTGAGCGTAAAGTTTTCACTCTTTTTCCACTTGATTTCTCCACCATGGCTTTCCATTGCAAGAACTTTTCAAGGACTTCACTTTTGTACTTGAACATATAGACCCAAAGATATCTTGACTTGTCATCAATGAACGTAAGAAAATATTGAGCACCACTGAGTGACTTTGCTTCAAGCTTACCACAAACAACACTATGAACTATTCCTAGTACTTCTATGGCTCTTTTTCCACCAGCAATTGGAAACTTGCTTCGATGATGCTTCCCATCCGTGCAGGGCTCACAGAAATGTGACTCGTTTGATTTCTGGTAATCAAATCCATCCACCAAATGACTAGATGCAAGCTTTTCCAAGTTCTTTAGACCAAGGTGTTCATATCTTCGATGCCAAATTGTTACCTTTGTTTCGCCGCTTGAATGCTTCATGACTGCACGAGCATGTACATTAGCAGCAACAGAGTTTAGGTAAAACAGGCTTCCAATTTTTGTAGCAGTAGCAACGATGTTTTGCTTTTCATCCAAAATTTCACAACCAGATGATACAAACTTTAGCATTTTTCCAGTATTGGTAACTTTTGAGACACTCAGTGGGTTGTAAGCGAGTTCTGGAACATATAATACATCATTCAATTTGCATCTTTGTACCTTCTTGTCAGATAGTTTTATACCCAACAGTATTATGCCTTTACCTGAAGCCTGAACCGGACGTCCATCTCCAAGTGTGATCTCTTGAGGCTCACCTAATTCCGAATACTCCGCACACAGATTTAAATCATTACACATGTGACATGTTGCGCCAGAATCTATGATCCAGTCACTCTGATATTCGGTAGTGCTTGCTGAAAATTCCTGATTTGCCAGCAATCCAACAGTATTGCTGTCTGAGCTGCTCGAATCACGTCTTTGTCTCTCGAATGTGCTATATGCCTTCTGTTTCGAACGCCTTCCCTTGTAAGCTGTATCTTCTGTTTTCTTTTGAAGTTCATATATCTATGGCCGCGAATATGGGGATGAAAAGTACTGCCTAGGCCAACTAGCAACATTGGAGACAAAGTGGTAGAAACGTGACATTTATCTAGTAGAAATTGACGGAGAACCGCATATTACTACACATTCTTTCGAGCTATTGTCATTTTGACACATTTCAAGCTGTTTTTAGGCCCATATTATACAAAACGCGAATCTGGGGATGAATCTGGGGATGGAAAATACGCATGCCTAGGCCCGCTAAAAACATCAAAAAATAAATTGGCAAGGAAAAGATTTTATCGAGTGGAAATTGAAAGGAAACGCTAGAAATAACATATTTTCATACTAATCATTGTCATCTCGACACATGGGATAAATCTCGAATCTGGGGATGAATCTGGGGATGAATCTGGGGATGAATCTGGGGATGAATCTGGGGATGAATCTGGGGATGAATCTGGGAATGAATCTGGGGATGAATCTGGGGATGAATCTGGGGATGAATCTGGGGATGAATCTGGGGATGAATCTGGGGATGAATCTGGGGATGAATCTGGTGCTGAATGGTACGCGGTGATAATTTTTACCGTTCAACGGAATAACTGTTACAGTCTTTACTTCTGATGCCATTGTTGCCTTTGCAAGAATTGCACATATTCAATCCTTCTGAAGAATGAAGTATCCAGCCACTTGCGATATCACAACAACCAATTCTAATTCAAGACTGTTCACGATAACCAAAACAGGCCTACACGTCTCGTCAAGCTTCTGTTACTGGCTCTGGGCCCAAAACCTGTTGAAGGTATTCACAGACTAACGCAGTTTGATTAACACAGAGGTAATAATATGAACAACTAACTAACCTAATACAGCAATGCTTTTTTATATGTTTATTGTAATGTTCTAGAAGTTTCTAGAAAAGTATTGTTCCAGAATGTTTGAGAAAGCGGAAGTAATTATTATTGCAGAAAATTGGAATTAACTAATACTACGAATATACTAGAATGATGTGAAAGATTAAACTAGAATGTTTTACAGTATCTTGACAGTCTGGTAAGAGTGTATATTTCCAACACAGTAGATGTATATTTTGCAATGATTCAGCACAATGAAATGGTCGAAACTGTAGCAGGGTTTATTTTAACGTGCAGTGGGAGCCAATTTGTGCAATGATAAATCATAAATGTACGGTGATACACTCGTTGGTCAATTTTTTTGCAGTGATAAAACTGAAACAAAAGAGAATTAGTAGTGGAAAAGTAGAATTGCAGCAACTACCAGTAGACAACATATAAAGCTTAAAAAAGACCTTTACAATAATACAAACACGAACATAACAGTAGTAATGATCATAATCTATAAAATCTCTTTAAAATTTTATCGAATTCAGTATCTAGACACTATCTAGTTTGTTCTGTTTATCATCTTCTTCTTTGTGATCTTTGTTCTTAAAAATTCTTTTAAATCTAGACCATTTTTCCTCGTTGAAATCTCTTGTTAAGCTAGGGTGAAATACAGTGTAATTCAAAAACTTTACATACAGTTAGTTCGATTGTTGTGGTCATAAATCTTTCAAAGGCAACATCCAACTGTGTAGCGATAAAAATTCCTAGGGGATTTTTTGAAATTCCTATGCATATTGTATATCAATAAAGTATAATGAAATATAATATAATATGATATAAAATAATATAATATAATATAATAAAATATAATAGGATATAATATAAAATAATATGATATGATATAATATAATACAATATAATATAATATGATATATTATAATATAATATAATGTACTATAATATAATATAATGTAATATAATATAATGTAATGTAATATAATATAGCTTTTTGGCATGTTCTTTTTTGTCAAACGTACTTCTTGTTGAAGGATTCAAATTTCTCTCCATAGTAATTTACCTGTGAACTGTGATCGTGAAAGTTTGAAACTATATTATAATGACGTCCCGTGTAGGATCAAAAAATTATTTCAAGGCTTGTTTCAAAAGCAATCACTTGCTACTTACGTTGGTAAGATCAATATTATCATTTTTGATTGATATAAATATAACTTTATATCAATATAACTTTTGATTGATATAAAAAAGAGATTAAGATTTTAAACAGGCTCCTGCTTTGACATTATCAATTTTGTGCTTCGTTTATGTGCGAGTCAAAACGATATTGAAGTTTTGTAAGAATAATATCACCTCAGCATCGAATGTCTTTCTATATCTGTCTATAATTTCTATATCCCAATAGGTGTTTGTTTATTTTGAGCGTCATCTTTTTTGTGCGTGTTTCATCATTTAAACTTTTCTTTGCTTTTCTCTGCAAAAGTTTTCCTGAATATTTTGCCCATTAAAGTAAAATGCACAAATTTTTCTCTAGAACGGCACAAAAAACTTTTAGCACTGTAAATTTTGTGTAGAGCTGCACAAAGAATCTTGCTACAAAGTGATGCTCACAACCTTTTTTGGTCATCAAACAACTTTTGAGTGGTGGTATGTATCTAAAATTCCGGACAAAAATGTTGAGACAAAATTCAATTTTTGCAATTTCTACATGACTGTGTCTCTGTTATTTTAAATCCCCCTTTCCCCCAAAGCAATGTTGGATTTGTAGTTCTATCATTTCTCCTTCAAAATCATGCATTTATCCATGATTATTACATCCCTTACAGTTTCGATCATGTCATTGTGCTGCATCATTGCAGCACACACCTCTACAACACATTTCATCTATGACAAATTTATAGACAATTGAAGAGATCTCAACAACGAACTAGAGGTAAAAATACAAATCTTGTCACCGTCAAATGGTAACGTGACTAAATTATTTCAGATTAAACTACACAGTTTATCTAGAGAGGAAAGTCCAAAAACTTCCATTTTTGAAAACACATAGTAGCGAACTAATTCTCTAACGTTTTTGTAATGCTTGTCTTGTTCTTTCTTGCACCTTTTGTCCCAAAACCATTGATAGAATTCAAATGAATAAAGATTGAAATGTATCTTTGCCTGGATCAATCTTTTACAATTTTCCGGACAGACATCAAAGCCAGCAGAGTAACAGAGTCCCACCTTAATAAAATATTCGATATTTTTCTTCGGAGGGGTTTTTGAATTGTAATACTGACCATTTGTTATTGTGTACCTCAGGTGAATTGATGAGCGCGGCATTGGTATCGTCATCTCTGGGGGTACGTTAGTCCGATAATAATCTGGCGACACTTGACTGGCAAACAAATTTTCTCCTCTCCAGTCACCATTTGGGACCATCTGCAAGCGCCATGAGTACTCATTTCTGTGATAGTACCAAACATAATTGCACATGATACTAAACTGACAAAGACATTCCATTTTGCCTGGAGTGTTTTTAAACACTGAATCAAAATCCATACTATGATTTCTTGCAATGACCTCTCTCATTTTCAACATATGCTCCGTTTTTATCATAACAGGGAAAGTTGACATGCACTGCATAACTTCTTTTTTGCCGAGAAACAATTCAGTTGTTTCAGCCCAACATTCGTACAGAACTTGGCCAATTTTTGCAATAATAATTGGTTTTCCATTGTCAAATAACAACTGTGGTGTTACTAAGGTGCTAAAAAATGCATCAGTATCGACATACCCCACATAAGATACATTGGTACATTTATCGGGATACATCATGTCCCAAAACATTCTGGCCTTGCCCCATCCGCGGTATGCATCGATGGAACTTGGATCTCTGTAACATATTTGTGGATATGGCCATTCTGATTTTATTCTGTCTCCAAACAACTGGTCTTCTTTCTTCTCGTTGTCCAATACAACTAAAAGTTTTGCTCGTTCGGGTGGAAAGAAAAGCTTCATAGTGCGAACCAAATTATTTTTATACTCTTGCTCAAAACGCGGACTAGAGGTTAATCTCAAGTATAGCACAAACTCAGGAACGCCATCCCAAGGGTTTCTTAATGGAAAGATTCTTCTAAAGCTCGGTTGAGTTTTCGACCTTTTTATTTGCTTTGAACAAAGAAAATTTGAGACATTCTGCAAACGCCATGAGTAGTCATTTCTGTGAAAGTACCAAAGATAATTGCACATGATACTAAACTGGCAAAGACAATCCATTTGATTGCTAGGTGGAGGGTTTTTAAACACTGAATCAAAGTCCGCACTATGTTTTCTTGCAATTAACTCTCTCATTTTTATCATATGCTCCGTTTTTATCATAACAGGGAAAGTTGACATGCATTGCATAACTTCTTTTTTGCCGAAAAACAACTCTGTTGTTTTAGCCCAACATTTGTGTTCAACGTGGCCAATTTTTGCAATAATAATTGGTTTTCCATTGTCAAATAACAACTGTGGTGTTACTAAGGTGCTAAAAAATGTATCAGTATCGACATACCCGACATAAGATACATTGGTACATTTATCGAGATACATCATGTCCCAAAACATTCTGGCCTTGCCCCATCCGCGGTATGCATCAAGGAAACTTGAATCTCTGTAGCATATTTGTGGATATGGCCATTCCGTTTTTATCTTGTCTCCAAACAAATGGTCTTCTTTCTTCTCGTTGTCCAATGCAACTAGAAGTTTCGCTCGTTCGTGCGGGAAGAAGAGCATCATAGAGGGAACCAAATTATTTCTATATTCTTGCTCCCAACGCGGACTAGAGGTTAATCTCAAGTATAGCACAAACTCAGGGACGCCATCCCAAGGATTTCTTGACAGAGCGATATCTTTAAAGTTCCGTTGAGTTCTCGTCGTATTCATTTTCCATGAACAAAGAAAAATGGTCGCAAGGGTAGTGGTTGCTAATACCAAAGTGATGACGTGATAGAACTGCATGTTTGCATCTGTTAAAGAAAATCAAAACATTTGTTATCATATGACATTTTGTGATGATGATTTTAAAACCTTGTTCACATGACCAATCCATTTGATATAGATATCATTTTACAGAAAAGACAGAAACTGTTAGAGAAAAAACAGAAAATTTGCTTTCATATGACACTTTGTGCAAATGACTCTTAGTTTGTAAAGGTTTGTAAGTGAATCATGAAGAACTTGTAAAATTGCTAGAATGTTTTGATTTATTTGGGAAAGACATCCGTCTTCTTTGAAATCCGT
This sequence comes from Rhopilema esculentum, assembly GCF_013076305.1. Next base: position 10,161,218 of record NW_027019317.1, read on the forward strand.
CTTTCAGATCTCGTCAATTTTTATGGCGCGATGATTTGAGGGGGCTATAGGGCATGGAAGAATTCATCGTGGGTGGATATAACTTAAGAAACTTACGTTATGAAGACGATACTGTGTTAATAGCCCAAGCAGAAGAAAAGTTACAGCGCCTTGTGGACTAAGTAGTAGCCTGTGCTCCAGACAGGCTAACATATCGTACTAAGCGGTCAGCCAGGAAAGTCATGTCAGTTAAGCATTGTCAATTTTTTTAATTACATAGGAAACTTAAGCCTTGGGAGCTCGCATGCGACGAAGATCTTGCTAAATGTGGCGTGCAAATGAAAACGAGGATGTGACGACGAACTCCCCAAATGTTTAATGATGGTATTTGCGGTGCCGAACTCTAGAGTTAGCCGTCGTATTCAGCTACGACGATTTCTAGAAAATGTGGTGGTAGGTTTCTACGATGCTCAACTCCAGATGTCGTTGTCACACAATGCCGAAGACCAACCATTACAACGACAGATTTTTTACCCTGATGCCGCGTCAAGTATTTTAAGCAATTGACGAGGCTCGCAAAACAGCAGATCGTGAATTGCACAGATTGAATATCGACATTATGGCCCTGCAGGGAAGACGACTCCAAGACAATGGATCTTACATGGAGGAACATTGACAAGGTTAAAATGCCGAGGAACCGAGAGAACATGGAATTGGCTTTGCCGTGAAAAACACGTTGCTCCAGATGATTTAACATCCAACAGATGGCACCGAGAGAATCCTCAAGATGCGTCTCTCAACGACCGACGGCTTAGTCAACATCATATGTAACGTATGCCCCAACATTACAGGCTACAACAGAAGCAAAGGATAATTTCTTCGCTGTGAGTGCCGATAATTCGTTTTCTTCTAAATGTTCAATTTTAAATCGTATTTCTGCAATCATATGTATATATGCCCCAACATTACAGGCTACAACAGAGGCTTTTGGAACTCTGCTGTTACCATAACCTATGTATAATGAAGACTTTCTTCCAGAACATAGCCTGTCACATTGCCAAGCATAGTGAATTGAAAAGCCCATTTTTATCAAACCATTTTACCCGGCATTATATCTTATCGCACATATTTTCGAAATTCCTAGTTCTTCTTTTGGCAACATAAACATAGAGCCTGTGCACCCAAAAAGTCACTTGATACGCAGAAAGTGCGGACAACAACCTCCAGTGCTTCCACTTTTGTTCAACAAAATTCCCGAAAAAATCCTTAAAACTTATTATCTCTTGCCGGTTTTGAGACTTTTCCCTTGTTTTGTTTCATAATTTTCAAAATTTAAGAAACATTCAGGATTGGCGGGTAGCAACAAAAGAGTTCTTAACGTGGACCACCTAGCCTAACAGAACACCGCGAATCACATCTAAAAATAAGAAATCAGTTCAACATGTTACAAATTGGGCCAGTGGCGGACTGGCACAATGGGGTACCAGGAAATTTACCAGTGGGCCCCTGTCAAAAGAATACTTTATTATTGTCTTCATAATAGATGTGGCCCTTCATGCAAAGTGAAAATCAATCGCAAGGGTTTTTAAGACCAATATGTTGAAGTTCAAAAGTATAAGACCCTGTTCTCTTTGTACCAAAGCCTCTAAATAATCGAGTCGAACAGATACATATCAAGGCGTAGAATGTACAAACGAAACAAAAATCAAAGGAAAGATGCTTCTCTTCACTTATTGTTTGTAAACATTCTGATTCAGAAAAGAAAACTACTATAGAAATAGATATAATTACCTTGAAGATAATTAAACACCGAGCTAGCCAAGTTAGAAAATGAAAGATAATTAAACACCGAGCTAGCCAAGTTAGAAAATGAACAAAAAATGGGTTGCCAGTCAAGAAAACCTGCAACTTCTTAGGATCCGTTAGAGTTATCTTTCCAAAGTTACGCTTGAGTAAATTTTTTAAATATTTTCTAACCTATTTTTGCAAAAAAATGGGGGAGTCCATAGCCTCTACTAGCCAAATGGCTGCGTGGTGCCTATTTATTTGGTATGGCCGTTTCTCATGGGCACCTTTCGTAATCCTTCTTCAATGATTACAGTTGCTAACAAAAAGAGAGAAATATTAAAATTAATTATTTTACAAAATAATGCCATTGACATAGGGTGCTCATTGCAGCGTAATTATTTAAAATGACCATAAAGATTGTAGAAATGGGATGAACAGGGTAGGGCGTCGCTTTGGAAGGGATGAGCCGAAGTAGTTGAGAGAAGGGAGAGGTGCAGTGTCTCTAAATAATATATGAGGGGATCTACAATCCCAGACAAAAATGTTGGGACAAAATGCAATTTTTGTAATTTTCTCTTTACCTTGCCCCTGTAAATTCGAATCCCCCTATTCCCCCCGAAGCAATGTTGGATTTGTAGTTCTATCATTTTCTCTTCAGAATCATGCGTTCAACATTGAATTGGGGTAGGGGGGAGTTACTTTTGAAAGGAAAGTGAAAAGATAAGCTTTCCTTGAAAAATCTCAACCATTTTTGTCCGGGACTGTAGCTAGTTAGGGTCGGAGTGAATATGAGGTGAATCCCACCCCATGCATTCTTTGATTCTTTATCACGTAATGAGAGAAAAACTCAATAAACAGGCTGGGTAAACCGTAAGATTATCAATCGATAAAACCGTGCATTCTTTCCTACATCAACTCAACAACCAACTACGATCAACAACAAATCCAACTGATTAACAACTTTGGATTAAGTAAATTACACCTAAACAACCAATCAGGAATAAGAATAATGTTAATGGGATTAGTCATATGGCAATTAGTTCAACACGTTTACACATTACCTCAGCAACGATTGTGTTGGCTGCGAAAACTAGAGAAACAGAACTGTAATTAAAGACACATAAACAATACCTTATATATTTACAAAATTTCTAAAGAAAACATGTGGGAAAATGCTGCGCAGTGGAAGGTTCTCCGACAAATAGGATTCGATATGGTTGTAGAAGAGAAAGATTGAGTGAGCTGACTAGGTTGACTTTGAAAAAGTTGAATTATGAAATCCTTTTATTTTTTGATATTGTAAAGTAATAATTCAATTTTACAAGCCTCCATCTATTTTATATATAGATCTCATTGTTAAACTCTTTTCAACTTCTTGCACATATAAGTTTAGGCCTTTCAAATTTCATTTCAAATTCAAGCCAAAATTGTATAATAGCAAGTTCATGAATATTGCGTGGGATTTTTTTAAGGCGACTTCTATAAACGGTTCGAAATAATTGTTGTTATCACGCTAGAACCAATTTGCAGTCATTCTAGAATTTCAAATTTTCAAACTTTTTCTCAGCGCTAACGATAGTGGAAGCCACAATCAAAGCATTTAGCCTTTTCACTAAAGCAATCAACGTCTTCAATAAAATATGCATGTGAATTTCCTTTGCTAGGCAGTATGTCCACATTGTTCTCAGAACCTCTTTTCATGGCCACGATATTCATGCATCGTTGATTCAAAGCACAAATAAACAATCAGAATGAAGAACCACAATAGCGTAATTTCCTTAAAGTGCCACTGAACTGAAAAAATCAAAATTTTTTTTATTGATGTTCTAAGTCAAGTCGGTGCTCCTGAATCCGATGCTGAAGTTCCCTTGTCGGAATTGTGAAGTGTCTTGAAGCTACAACGCTTCAAAGTTGCGATTTTCAAGACTTTTTGTGCGAAAATTTGTGCGCGGCTTGTGAGGAATTTCAGGAATGTGTGACGCATTAACGTTTATAAGTCGCGGAAGTGATGCGGGCTTCAGTACTGAAGACTGTATTTCGAGTGCGATAAAAAACCAAAATGAACGTGAAGTGGATGGAAATAGTGCGATACTTGTGCTTTAAATACCACTAGCTATCTAACTACAAGACATGTGCAAGGTATTTTCTTGCAAAAATTTCGAGCCCATACAAAATAAGCAAACTTTTTGCGTGCAGTTTTTACCAAGACTTCATGCCGATCAATTACCTTTTATGAATTATTGAGCGTGTCGAATAAGAATGCTTTTACGAACAGCTTTACAAATTATGAATAAAAGTGAGCAAACTGATCAAGGGAAAAAGTTGATCTATTATAGAACCACACAAATTGCACATTTCTCGGCGCTTTTCCCACTTTCCAACTTGCGTTGCCACTGTCAAAGCATCAGTTATTGCCAGGGCCGTCAAGATGGGATAAGTTGCCCCAGAACCTCGTGGTCAGGGGACCTCAAAAAGTAAAGAAGTTCATTTTAAATGGAATTGATTAAAAGTCCATAAGTAGCACGGTGGGATATTTTTAAGCTTCTATTCATACCCCATCTTTTTGGCGTATCAAACTGCCTATCTCTATCAAGTTTCATGCTGGTATCACAATCTAATGGTTAAATTGTGACAATTACTGCTTAGAGGTCTAGGACCTGGTATCCCAGTCTATAAATAGCACAAGGGGGATTTTTTCAGGGTCAATTCATATCCTATCTTTTTCAGCGTATCAAACTGCCTATTACTACCACGTTCCATGCTGGTTTCGCGATCTAATGGCTAAATTATGTCAATTACTGCTTAGAGGTTTGGAACCTAGTACCCCACTCTATAAATAGCACAAGGGGGATTTTTCAGGGTCAATTCATATCCTATCTTTTTCGGCGTATCAAACTGTCTTTTACTACCAAATTCCATGCTGGTATCGCGATCTAATGGCTAAATTATGTCAATTACTGCTTAGAGGTTTGGAACCTAGTACCCCACTCTATAAATAGCACAAGGGGGATTTACAGGGTCAATTCATATCATATCTTTTTCAGCGTATCAAACTGCCTATTACTACCACGTTCTATGCTGGTTTCGCGATCTAATGGCTAAATTATGTCAATTACTGCTTAGAGGTTTGGAACCTAGTACCCCACTCTATAAATAGCACAAGGGGATATTTGTCAGCGTCTATTCACACCCCATCTTTTTCAGCGTATCAAACTGCCTATCTCTATCAGGTTTCATGCTTGTATCATGTTTAACGCAATTTGTAACTTTTTATCTTCTTACAGACCTCACTATGGCTGAATTGACTATATAAATCTGAATGCGTCACTCGCCCCAGCCTCTTTTCGCACGACCTACTCGCAAAAGAACCCCAGAAACCCCTATTTGTGGGCTCCAAATTAAAAAACCAAACTTTTTTTCGAAATCAGCGATGATTAGTCTACCAGAATCAACAATAAAAAAAATTTCTTTTTTTTCAATTCAGTGGCACTTTAAGCGTCACGACTGACAATGAACTGATGATTCTATTATTCCAGCCAACAAAAGTACATCATTTACCTCTTTTTCTAAGTTAATGATAAGTTTTCAGACAAAGACTTTTACCACAAAAGCGCGGATTTTCCTAAGCCTATAGGCTTGGTTTTTTGACAAAAAAATTGTTTAATTTTTCAAGAACTAATAGTGAGATGATGATTCTATCATTCCAAACTAGTGAAATAAATAACTCACCTTTTTTAGGTATAGGATATTCAATATCTATTTTGGAACAAACACCTCAAAAACTCTTATTTTCCTATAGGATATAGGCTTGCTTTCTTGTTAAAAAACAAGTGTTGCATTTTTCAAATTTTCGTCATCATTTTATCATTTCAACCTGCTGAAAAATATACTTCTCACATTTTTTTGAACGTCTTCAATCTCAAGGTTTATCTTTAAAAAATAACTTTGACATAAAAAACGCAGATTTTTTCAAGTTTATGGATTGGTTTTTTCTCCGTAAACGAAGGTTTAAGTTTTCAAATTCTGATTCTCGTATCACGATTCCAACCAATAGTACCTACTAAGATACTTTATTTACCTCTTTTAATCTTAACGTTTTTATCTTCTAAAGATATGTCTTTAAAGAAATTTTGACCTGAAATAAACGCTTTTTAGAAGGAACCACTTTATCAGGAACCTGCATGTAGAAGCTGGAAAAAATTAAAGAACTATTCCTCAGGGAAAGTAATAGCTTATGTTCAGACAGATAGAAATTGAAGAGATTGGGCAGTTATTTTAGTCTGTAATTATTGGATGGACGAACCAGCAGTTGTTTAAAGGTCTGTTTGCTTTGGCATCATATGCACATGCGTTAAGTTTTTGATATTATTGTCACATCGCATAACTGATTCTGTGACGTGATAAGAACATTCTTGCCTCTTATATTTATTATTATGGTTTCGTATATTTGCAATCTTTGCGAATTCCATTCTGTGTTTGTATGAGAATGTTCAACTGAAATCCTGCTCTCAGCTTGCCCGATCTCACCTCTCGGTATGAAATTTTCTTATCGATCATGGCCCCCACTTTTAAATTTTTAAACAAATTTTCCATTCCATCCATGATTTTGTTGTTAACACACTTTAGCTTTTATTTATTCAGTTGTATTATTGCTCTAATTAAGGCTAACAATCCCTTAATGAGCCTTTTATAAGGTAAATTTTGAATGGCTCTCAAAGCTTCTTTTGAAAACACAAAGTTCAGTGAAAAAAGTCAATCATTAAAGGTATACAAAATGTTACTTGATATACATATAAAGCCAAAATACACAGGGAAAAAACTAAATTTGTTTCTGTTTGAGTCACTAGGCACTCTAGACGAGCTTTTTTGCTTCATTTCTGTTCGCAATGATCTTTTTTTTGATAACATTTTACTTTTCTTATGTTTCTCTTCTATGTCTGTGGCATAAGAATGTGATCTTACTCTTCAATATAAATGGATAAAACTTTCAAAAGTATTTGTTGCTACTTCTTTGTCAACATTAAAGTCTACTCCGGCAATGATACATGAAATATGTGCCTTCAAAGTGGTATCTTGTAAACAAATTTGAACGAGTTTATTTGCATTCACACCTTTGCAAGAACCATGTATTTCCTTGTGAAAATGAATTTCTGCCTGTCTAAAAACATTGACATCATGTTGGTTAACCTTCCAGAGATCCCCTCTGTCTTTCATATCGATTAATGTTTGTGCCTCATCTGTTTTTGCACTTTTCAAAATGGCTAATGTTTGCATTCCAATCTCCGTTGTTGCATTTGAGCTGCTTCTAACCTTAAAATATATTTTTTCTGAAGCAGTACCCAGACAAGTATTGCAATGCATTTATTTCCCTGTCCTTGAGAATTATCATATCAGTACTTGATGCTTCGGCCAAGATTTCTCCAACAATTGAGTTTCCAGACAGATGTGCTAAACATATATTTGCTAATTCTGTCAGCAAAAACTTTGTTTCATCAGTGTTTAGTCCTGTTACCGACAAATTTTGACTTGGCAATAACAACTTATAGAAGTTTGTATAGTATTTTTCAGCATTTCCTTTAACCTCTTGAAATATAGGGAGAAAGACCTTGTTGAGTTCAATGCATTCTTCTAAAGATACTTCAAAATCTTTATAACTGTGGCGAATGACTTCCGGAAAACAATCATCCAATGAAAGTTTCTTAGCAGCTTTCCTGATGTAAGTTCGAATTTCCAATGGATGAATTTCAGGTTTCTCTGAGCAATACGTCCACCTGTCCGGGTATGGGATGTTTTCCCCTAATGTGGCGCGCTAATCCTCGTTTCGTTTTGTATTTCTTTTCACACTCGGAACAGTCAAAGTTTTCTGTCTCACATGCAGCCTACAAATATGAAATGGTACAATAAACATTACTGTATAGAAAATCATATAAACTTTATGCATAATCGTTTTGTTTTTGGCAGCTACAGTGTAAAAATGTGTTTGTTTACAGTTGTGCAGACATCGGTTGTCAAGAGCCCAAAATGTTATGTCACGTCAGGAAAATTCTAAGATAAATAAATTATCTTCTGATAATCATCACACTGCGAAGGGTTGTAGTACCAAGAAAAATATTCAGTTTGTAGCCAAGAAAGGAACTCCGGGCTTTCTTAGAGTCTATGTGGGCCTGTTTCTCGGGCCATCACAGTCCGCAGTCAAGATAAACATTGACAAAAAAGAATGAGTTACCTCTATCTTAAGCTCTTCTATTTTTTAGTTAACTCCAATACTTTCATTTAGAATGTCTTCATCGCAGAAATCCGGAAAAACGTCGAGATCAACACAATTCAAAAAGCCGATGTAATCCATTCCGTAAGCAAGTGCTTGCTTCGTCGATATGCGCCTAGAGGTTGTTGTCGTTGTTCCCCTAACATCGATAATGAGATAACAATACTTCTATTGTTTGGTTCCAGACAGATCTAAAGACTGTTCCAGATTTGTGTTTTCTATGACTATGGTTCAATGATTGAACTTCAATCGGACATTCGGTGAAGAATCTTCCTAGACATTCTATTCTGCTAGAGATCTTTGAAACCAAGAGAAAAGTTATAAAAACCGGGAGACTGAGAGAAAGCAGTCAAAACCAGGAGTCTCCCGGCTGAACCGGGAGAGTTGACAGGTCTGGATCATCTTCGGACTTTGAAAGGAGAACATATATAGCAGGTATAATTGTGGTTTTCCTGGATAATATTCAATACTTTGAATCTATGTTTAACTAGTTTTATCACGATTCAATGTCACTGCAAGTATACAGTCATAGTCATGCTAATTGTTTTATATTAAAAGTTTTGTAATAAATTGTTCTGTTGTTGTTTTTAGCAGCAAAAGACATTTTTAATTGATAATTAAGACTGCTATTCCAGTGACCTTTTACTGAAATCTCATACATTTACAAGTTTACACAAGAACACGCGATAATTTGTTTACAAGCTGGCTAAGTTTTCTAAACATGCATGTTAATGTGTGTTAGGAAAATCATGTTAATCTGTGCAAAATCTGTATTGTAAATGGTATTATTTTGGCCTTGATATATGCTCACCATGCTAGGACTTTTCATTCTACTTGATCCCATCTTATAGATGCATCAAAGAATTCCTGTAAAAAGGGCCACTATTTTCCAAAATTTTCAGAAAAAAGGCCGTAAAAGAAATTGTTATATTCATCCAATTTAAGAGATAAGGGTCAAATTGAAAAGTTGCAAGACAAGCATGATTGCATTTGGTCCGTAGGGTTGACCTGCTGGCTTCAAAATTTGGCGTTTGCTTTTACCAAGACATTCATATCAAATTTTCACTGTACTCTCTTATTCAAGTCAACATTTCTCAAAACATGTTTAGAAATTTCTTATGCCAAAAGTTAGCAAATTTTCAAAGCCGATCATGCAAAGAAAATAATAAATTCTCTAAAAAGATTGAAGAAGAAACATTTTGGGCAACATTGGAAAAAAAATTGAGCATGGCAGGGAACGAGACCACTATGATTACCATTTAGGCAGCAAAAAAGCAAAGCCTTATTCACGAAACAGAATTGAATTGTGAAGCTTCCTAACGTATTACAATCACTTCAGTTGTTATAATCCATGATAAGACCACACCTGTATGCACGCAGATCCATTTTCATAGAACAGCTTGGGATGTCCAAACCTGCAAACACAGTTTCTAGAATTTAAAGGCAGTCTGTCCCCTATTGTGCTCAATTTTATTTTCATGGGAATGAAATTCATGCATTCAGAGCACCCATATAATCATACGATGGTACACTCTAACCATTCTTACAGTATCTCACACTGAGTCGTGTTTGCTCCCCCGGATGTACATGTCACATTAAAAACCATCCCCCTCCTTAGCAAATGGTGTGTTAGTGCGTTTCCTAATAGTTCTGTCAAATCTCTATATCATGGCAAGCAAAGGATATAGTTACTACCTGAGGTGGCACCATGGTTGCCGCTGAGGGAGGAAATTTTCGAATTTTGATGCTTCTAGTTCCCTGGAAAATGCACTCTTTTAAGAAAATTTCACTAAAGCAATCCTCCTAATCCTATTGAAAATTATTTAGTGCAAAAAAATTTAACAGCAGATAGAAACAACAATTTCACCATATGGTCTTGTAAAATACCAGGTTGTCAGTTACTTCTAATGCTAGATAAGAAGCAGCACTGGTTGTCAATTTTGATCCCTCTTTTCATCTTAGCATGCCTTTTGAATGTTCAAAAAATTTGGAGCTCATAGTGAATTGCAGTTGACACTTCTACTGAGAAACTACGGAGAAAAGCAATCTTCAAGTCTTCAAAACATAAGTTTGTTTACCCTCAAGAAAGATAAGGGCAGGAGGGGCAGTGTTGGTGCCGAGGGCAAATCATGGAATTTTTCTACTAACATAATCAAGTATTCCTAGGTGGGAGGGGGACGAGGATGGAGTAACATAATAAAGTATATATTAACTTGAATACAGTGCCACACATACAGCTTTTTACCATTGTAAAATGGAGGTCTAAAATCGCAAGAGATGATCCAAAGACTGATACTTTAAAGAATGACGGTTTCTTGCGAGCGACAATACTTTTCCTTTCCGTAGGATTACCCCTCATTAGAATTACGTCATGTTACGTAGTCATTGGTTATATTGGGTAACATTTTATGCATAGTTTTGCTTTTCTGGTATTTTCCTTGTACATATAAATATACGTAGTTAGTTAGATTCAAGGAGATTTAGAGAGAAATTCAGAAGGTATAGACATGAAAGGCTAAACATCAGAAGGAAGCTAACTGTTTTGCCCAAGCTCTTGCAACCCAGTTTGCATTTAGGACAGGCAGTGCTTGAGAAAGACTGTGTCTCGTTATACATTTCATTGGATTGTTATAAGTATTAGAGTTCGCTGAGAACCGTTTTTGGTTATGTTAGCTGTTTAGATTAAAGTTTAGCCTTGGGATGTTATAAGATGGGAATGGAAAGGAAAAGTATAGCCGCTCACAAGAAACCGTCATTCTTTGAGGTTTCAGTCTTCGGATCATCTCCCACATGCACAAGGGGGATATCCTAATAATCTACGTAATATACAAAATACCTATGTATACAAAAAACCAAGTGAAATTGATAAATTTAGCTCTGTTACACCATCAAAGATTCTAAACATAGAGAAAATGTTGAGAAAATTATCCATACATAAAAATAGATATTAAATGGCCTTGTTACTGTTCCCAATATTTGGTTTTGTAAAAAATCATGGCTGTTATAAATGGGCTGGTTGTAAAATTTAGATTGCCTGCTAAGTTTTTTTATTTATCCTCCTTAGGTTCCTGAGAGTACTTCTGAGGGAACAGATGGTTTGTTAATCATCTAGTATCTTTGTCGCTCTCCCTCTTGTGGCTGACCTTGTCATGGACAAACTTTTTATCCTTTGCGTTTTTGTGCTGGTGTCAACATCTTTCTAATATTTGATTTTATGACATGAAGCAGGACCTATTTTAGTGTGCAGTATTACACACTTTGTGCAGTATTAATTTAAAAACGTGCAGTATTGATTTCGAAAATGTGCAGTATTCAATTTTGGGATTTGTTAAAATGTCTAATTGCCGCTATCCCAGATTCTCGCTTTGTTCACAAAATTTGAATTTTCCCCGTCAGTTCGATATAGAGGTCATGTATTGTAAACCCCGTATGACCGTCGGAAAGTATCTCCTAAATAACTTTGAACGAAATGTGCCCAGAAATTTCCAAAAATTGCAACAACAAAATTTCCTACAAAAAATATAATCATAAATGTGCAGTATTAAAAATTTCTTAAAATAGGCCCTGGCATGAAGGTCTCTGAAATACCTAAAGCCTTATTCTCTGAAATACTATTGGGGATGTGAAAGCCCCCACACCCCACAATGGTTATAATCCATTACAAGACGAACAGCTCGGGGTGTCAAATTTTAGGCCTTCCCAACACAAATTCTAGAAAAGCGCTTAGCTTTTGACAAATGTACTCTGATGATTATGAAGATAATTACCTGAAGTCAATACTTCGTAGCATGGAGCATCGGATAATAAAACTTGAGCGCAACCAGGGTAACCAGAGCTTAGAAGTGGCCGAAGCCAATACCACAGTGGCACAGTTACTCTTATTCTGTGGCCGAACCATGCCAGTGAAAATGCCGGCGAAAAGATGACATGCTAGAATGCGCGCACTATTGTTCGCCTATTGTAATACCATATAAAAGCATTTCAACGACTCGTTCATTCACGAGGTACGTTCATACAACGATTTTTTCCGTCTTACAAACAGTGCATAGGGGGGTGGCCGAAATGATCCTTTTATAAAAACTCACCATCGTTTTTCTAATTTTCATTTACATACACAATCAAATAGTTATCGTGCATTTCGTAATCTATATTCTATGCCAAAAAAGGTCAGTCACTCTGTTCCTAGCACATTACGGCTTTGCGCTTGGAATATCAACGGTTTAAAAAAGTTAAAAGTAGCCGAGGCATTTGGTGATCGTGACAATGATCTTTCTCAAGCTCTGGAAAATAATGATATTGTTTGTCTATCTGAAACATGGCGAGATCAAGGTGATCCCGAATTTCGTGATCTTAACGAAAACTTTTCTGTCTTCCATCAGTTGGGGTGCAGAACTTCTCGCTATGGGAGGTCTTCTGGCGGGATGTCTCTTTTCGTTCGTAACTCTACTCTCTGGCATCATGGTGCCATATTTTACAATCGGATGCATATCATTTTTGGTGTCGATTTGATAAAATTGCTTTTGGCCTTGCCGATGATCTCTTTGTTTGCTTTGTTTATATTCCACCGAGTGACTCAATTTGGTTTAAATCTGGCAGAAGCCTAAATTTTAATATGTTACAAGACGAATGTGCTAATTATGACGCAAAAGGATCTATTTTAATTCTTGGTGATTTCAATGGTAGAACTGGGACATTGCCAGATTTTATCGTAAATGATTCAGTAGACGATTTTCTACCGGTCGCTAATGATTACTCGCCAGACACTGCCCTAATTACTAGGCAATCTAGTGATAATACAATTAATCATAGCGGTCGATTGCTAATTGAATTCTGTAAAACTGCAGGCCTTCGGATCCTTAATGGCCGTACTGATAAAAAGCGCTCATCACATTTTTCTTGTTTCACGTCCAATGGTAACAGCACAGTAGATTACGCTCTTGCAAATGAGAAAACATTTGGTCTGATTAGTGGCCTTAAAGTTAGGAACATGAGTAGCTTGTCCGGTCATTCTCCTATTGAGATCTCAATTAAGCAAAGTGTTAATTGTAATAATTCAACAGTTAGCTCTAGCAAGCCCGACAATGTATCTTCCTTGGCGGTTGATGTTCTTATGAGCAATTACACAAAACAATACATCCCCAGTGTTGATTCCCATCAGAAAATTAAACTTTTTATCGAAAATGATAATACCCTGGGTTTTCTGGAAAATTTGGAAACTGATCTTGATGATAAGTCCATTCCTGTTGGTCATACTGTTGCATTAATGCGCAAACATTTAACTCAAATTGCGGAAGGTTGTCTTAGAACTAAGAAAATTTTTTCTAGTAACGTACCGAAGAAAAAACATTTTGTTTGGTTTGATAACGAGTGTAAATCCAGCAAAAAACTGCTAAGTACTTCACGTAAGGCCTTACAAGCAGCCCTGAGACTCAATAAACCTGACCCAATACGTTATAATACTTTACATGAGGTTTACAAATTATAGAAAAAGAGACACAAAGCTCTTTTGAAAAGAAAACGCGCTTCCTACCTTACAAATGCGAAAGAAGAGCTTTGGCTGCTTAAAAATGAATGTCCAAAGCAGTTTTGGAAAAATCTTTCAATGTCATCTTCCAGTAAATCGTCAGTTTTATTTGACAGTACAATACTTCCTATTCTAAATTATGCCACTGACGTATGGGGATTTGGTACATGGGAATGCCTGGAAAAAATTCATCTTATGGCTTGCAAGTCAACCCTAGGTGTTAAAGGATCTACAACGTCTCTTGGGGTTTATGCGGAGTTGGGACGTTGTCCGTTGCTTGAACATAGACATATTAATATCTTAAAATTTTATATTCGTTTAATAAATCTCGATTCCTCCAGATATGCATACAGAGCTCTTCAAATGTTAATTAATGATGCAGATTCCGGTGTTTCTAATTGGGTCAGTATTGCCCGTTCCCTGATGACCCTTTACAGAATACATACAACCGATAACTCCATTATCGTGAAATCAAAAGTGTCTTCCCATTTTAGGTCAAAAATTATGGAAAATTTAAAAGAACAAACTATTCTCAATAAAAAGCTTTGTACATACGCATCTTTCAAAACTGTTTATAAGTTTGAGCATTACTTAGACTTGATACCTAGCAAAAAGAAAGATCCAACTTTGCAAAACTACGTCTCAGTGCCCACAACCTCAGGATTGAAACAGGTAGATACGGGAAGAATCCTATTCCTAGGATTGATAGAAAATGTCCGTATTGTCAATCTTTTAATAAAACTGCTGTGGAGGACGAAATTCATTTTTTATTAGTTTGTCCCCTTTACGAGACTGCTAGGAATTCTATGTTATCTATGATTAATTCAAAATTTCCCAGAATATCATCCCTTGACCTTTGTGATAAGTTTATTTGGTTGATGAGTCAAGAAGATACGGATTGTCTGATATCGATAGCGATGGCTTTTGAGTCACGGGAATCTTTTGGGAAGTCCTCTACGTGCATATCCTCGTAACGTAAACTTTCCAGCTCGTCATCATTTTTTTTATCTGTTTATCTTTGTATTAGCTGTTTGCTGTTTTCTGAGATTTATTGTTAATTTGTAATTATGTTAACTTGTAAGTATAGTAATTCTGTTTGCTGTTTTCTGAGATTTATTGTTAATTTGTACTTATGTTCTGAGATTTATTATTAATTTGTAATTATGTCAACTTGTATGTATGGTAATTGTGTTGGCGATGGGCCATTTCGGCCTACAAGCCTTATATAAAAAAAATATGGATGGAAATATGACTGGATAGGAAACTAAGCTGGAGAACAAAACAATAGGTTCTTATCAAAATGATGCGCGCGGTCATTTCCGGTTGCGCTTTTTAGTGGGAAGATCTCTCGACGTTGAACTTCAAAAAGATGGAATTTGAATATTTTTCAGACGACATCAACTTAGAAGACTTAGAGATGGCGGCAGAGGTAAATTATGTTTATTTCCACAATTTAATTTTCAGTAAACCAATCTCAATGCGTAGAATGGATCGGCAAGCCGTCTCATATGATGGCCTAACCGGCTTCCAAAACTTTATCCAAAACTTTTTCGTTGCCGCAGAACTACCCGTATATCGTCGATCGTATAAAGCTGCAAGATGGCAAGGTAACATACGATATTAAGCAATACCTGATTAAAAAAAGAACTAATTATTAGTTTCTCCCTCTGAAGCAAAAATATGGAAAAGGATACAACAAATATATAACATGGAACGGGACCGGTAGTTGTGATGAAGAGGGTTTTTTCGCAAAAAAGTGATTCTGTTATTTCAAGTAGTAAGCATTTACATATTGATATGCTAGTGCTTGAGCATAGTTTCATTTTGTCTCCAAAATAACAATGGCATCATCTCTCGAATTTTATTTTAACTTGCCTCCTATAATAAATTCCATCAAGGAAGTATTTGCTCTTTTTCCCCAGCCCATTATAAATACCATTGATATATACTTTATCATACTAACTAGTTGATGTTACATAAGTAGACACTATAATTATTTGCTTTGATTACAGGAAGTAACTGTGGCATTTTGCAGTGACAAAAACACGAAATTGATTCTTGGAAAAACTCAAAAGAAAAGAAAAAGACAGACAGAGCCCAAACCAAACGCAGGTCTTCTTCCAAATATCAACATCAGTTCAGTTTATAAAGAGGCATTGAAGGCTATGTCTGAAAAAGAGATGCTTCAACAACTATATAGTGCCACAATCAAACGCCTTCTTGATGCACCTTCTCCAAATTTAGACTTTCTTAACAAACGCCTTGAGGATACGGTAGCAGGAAAGGCATTTTCCCTTGACAAAGTGTGGCAAAAGTTCCATCAAATATGGACAGACAATGAAATTGTTACTCAACTACAAGATTGTCTTGAAATTGAACAATGATTCTCCTCCTGGCTTATTTTTGAATGTCAAGAAGTAATTGCAAAGAAAAACTATGCAATAACAGAAGACAAGGAGGTAGAGAAACAAATTTTATCTGGCAATGAAAAAGAAGTAGTGACATATATTTGTGGTGCAATCCTTAATAAGCTCACAAAAAAAACCTATGACAACATGCGTAAAGTTGAGGAAAATAAAACTGGATATTTTTTGTTAAAAGAACGATTGGAGGTCTTAAATGCTTGTAAGGGAGAAGAGGGGAGGCAAGAAGGCTCAACCAGACTTATAAACACTCTAACTAGGGGAGGTTTGACATACCCAAAGGAATCTTTTGCAAAAATACTAGAAAAAACAGAGCTTGTTTTCCGAGACCACATCTCCACCCAGAAAACAAGGATAAATGTGCAAGAAATTCTGGGCAACTGTCTACAAGAAGATGCAATTTTGAGTAATTTGAGTAGAGTATGCCAAAATTGTTTGGCCTCAGAACCTGTAAAATAGGCAACACTAAAAGACTGCATCTTAATGTACATAAAAATCAGGGCTCATTCACATGCCAAACATATGATTGAAGAGCACAGGATGACCAAAAAGATTGACAAGAAAGAAAAGGCATTGCGAAAAAAACTTAAAATCACAAATGAACAAAAGAAGCAGTGAGAACTGGGGTCACATCTGTTGACTACTTTAATAAGCTGAGTTCTCCAAGCCTTTTTCTTTTGACATTTGGTTGAACTTGGTGGTATTTTGTGGAAACTTAGGAGAGGGTTGTGGTTACAAAAAGGTCTTTTTGTAAAATGTATATCAAAATGGCATAAGTATATAAGAATGTTTGAATCAAAGATTTAACCGTCTCGTAAAGCAAAACCTTAACCATGAATTTGTAGGTACTTGGTATACAAATTAAGTTATACAGATAAAAGAACACACTTTGCAAGGAAGGAATCCTTTGACCTTTGCATGTATATCTTTTTTCAATGGCATAATTAAACCTGCTTATTGCTAAACCTGTGTAAGTGTTGTTTCATTCATGAATCTTTGATCCATTTTGGTATTAATCAATTCCAATACTCGCAAAAGACTTTCTTCAAAAGACTTTCAAAATGCATTCTGACCAGTTTTCTTCCAAACAGAGCACAAAGTAGACAAACAGTGTCATCTAGTTGTGTGCAATTAAATTGTTGTTCCCTTTGAACAGCAGTATTCCAATTTATGCAAAAGCATATCTAGTTTCTTTTCCACTTAATACACGTGGTGATTTATGCACTTTGTGTATGATTATGGGAAAGCTAAATATCTGTTAAAAGTCTTATTCAGCATCAATTTTTGGCTCATTACACAAAAAATAATAAATGAGCCAAGAGTATACAAATTTCCTTACTTTTTCAATGATTTTTTTATGATAAAGTTTTGTATCTGGCTTCCAGATATTTTGCATGATTTCATAATTCTGCATATCTGTCATGCCGGTAGCTTTTAGCTAAAAGTTCCAATGTTTGTCAAATTGACCATAAGAACTGGAAGATTTGGTTTTGATAAAGCATTTGGCTCATCAGATTTGTTTTCTCCACTGATTCTAAAGTCATTTTAATGGAAACATTTTTAATAGAGGAAATCTTGGCTTGCTTTTCTGGTTGCTTCCTTTTTTCATTTTGGTTCTTTCTTGAAAACATGGTTGTTGCAAACAACTTTTTTGCCAGGAAGAGGAACAATATGGTTTGCATTGAATGATGGGTTAAGGTCACAACCACCTGCCTTAGACTATAGGTTCAATTTTTGGATTGCTTTGCTTAGATTAATTTTTGCACTGCTTAGATTTATAACATGCCTTTTTAAACCCCAGTTTCTGAATAAAAGCAAACCATGAACATTTAATAACTCTATGATACACATAGATTGGGCTCCTCTTCCTAACCTGACAATTTTTGATTAACCATGTTCAACACAACCAATGCACCATTTTTGAAAGAACCTGTAAGTATATCACTAGCTTCATTAGAAACTGAATGAGAAAAGAAAGTTTCCAACAGAGCAAAAGATCTCTCATAAGCAAGGCAAGAAATGCTGCAAGAAAGATGGGAGTGGAAGGCATAAAACTCAGAGTGAAGATAAAATTCAGCAGATATTAATGCTCTCAGTAGATGACACATCTTTTCTAATGACAGAGAATCATTGTACAGGCAGTTTTCATTTTCCCTGAACCTAACCAACAATATATATTTTACATTCTACATAGGCATGCTGAAGCCTGGGGCTGCTGTAGCCCCTTATATCATGACGTATCTTATTTGAGTTGTGGCACTAAAGATATCAGTTGCAGACTTCCATAAGTGTTTGCTATCTTGTCTAGAGTAAAGTTATGACTACACAGTTTTCTGGCAGGAATAGCTTTTGAGATGATGAGTAAATGTAGACTTATGCATATAGAGTTGAGGATTGCAGTTTATTGATTAAATATTTCCCGTCAATTGAATAAATCTTTAATGTTGTTTGAGCCTTGATAAAGAAAAGGATAGAAACCTAAAAATATTTTGACCATTCAGATATTTCTTCAAAGTTAAAAATAACAAAATGGCTTTTGAGGTATAGTAGACCAGAGGGTGGAAGGGGAGCACCACCACCCGAACGGAGAATTTATGAGACCAATCTATTCTGGTTCAGTTTTTTGCGTAGATTTCGAATTTGGGTGTTGATCAACGGTTTAAGGGGGCTTTCCCGAGATATGGGGGGTCTAAAGACAAATTTTAGGGTCAATTGCTACAAGTTTGGTTTCCTCAATAAATTTCAATAAGATAAATATTGATATGTTCTCTGACTATATCTATGATTGTTGGCTGATATTTGAAAGTGTTTTTCTATATTTAGAATTTAGGGGATTAAGGGAGGTGTGAAAAATTAAATTTTTTCCAAAAGAAAACATTACTGTTACAATATATTTGAATACTATCAAGTCTACCCAAAAAATTATTCATCTTCATCCTTATCCTCAGACATATCAATGCCTCTTCTTAAGTCTTCCATTTCTACAAGATCGTCAACCTCCACTAGTATTTTTGAACATCCTCTGGATTTTGCGAAAAAAATTCATTAAACAGAATTAGAAAAGTCACCTTTCCACCCGTGGTGTACTTGAGCCTTCTTGCTCTATCATTGGTTGAGAGGCTTGTCTGCACATTTGTGCAATGTAATTTGAACGCTTGATGTATCTTAAAAGGCTGTTTTTGCATGGTGGTTGCAAAGAGAAGCTCCAAAAATTTTTCCGTTTAATATCATGAACAGACGATAATCTCTTTTCTCCAAACAACGCACAAGTAAACCTTTCAATACCCCCAATTACATAATTTATAGGATTACTTGATGCCCCTAGCTTTGCGACAGTTTTGACGAATGCTTTTGTGCCTTGCATAAGCTTCCAACTTTTTCTAAAAAATACCTACCTACCTACCTCCCTTTCTACCTTCCTCCCTATCTACTTACCTACCTACCTCCCTATCTCCCTTTCTACCTACCTACTCAACAGGGGCGGATACAGTATAAAAGTTGACGGTCGCACATAAACAGTACCCAGCAGGCGGTCTAGAGGGCCTCCCTCATGGTCAAGGGTAGTGCCATGATAGGGACCCAGCCCCCCTCCCCCCGGAACCAGAGCAACTAGGTTTAATTTCAAGGGCAAAAACCCTAAAGCTCACAATGTCGATTATTGCAACCACTATAAATAAAAGGAATAATTTCACTTTTTTTCAAGAAAGTCATCTTGATTTTTGGTCTAGAAAATTATTTTCATGTCTTGTAAGCGTCAACTTTCTAACTGCGATTTGTCCCGCTAAGCAAGACTGATACACTTTGATTGATGAAACGCCTTAATGGACGCCCTTATCTTTAGGAGTTGCCTCACCAACGAGGTTTGCAGGCATTGTAGTAGTTTTGAGGGGACTGGGGCCCTGAAACGTTCAAATTGTTCAGTCTAAAAAATTTTCCCTTTTAAAAGGTTTTCCAAATTTTCCAGCAAATCCAAACACGCAGTTGAGACAAAATATCTTGAGATTCAGAAGTGTACACTTCCTGTGCACCGCTTCCGCATAAATAAAGAAAATTGGGATTTTTCTCCTTTACAACTTTCAACCTCATCCACTTTCTTCCCTTGCCAGCAGTTGTGCGGCACAGTAATCTAACATAGTGCTTACAGACTTTTCGTGCCGCACAAATATGTGAAAACTTGAATTTTGATTGGTGAGATTTGGTAAAATATTTGCATAACAAAGAGCCCTGCATATTTGTGCGGCACGGGCGACATGCCTAGTGGGATCGTGGACAGCTGTAGAAGTAAGGGTAGTCGACTTCTTACTACAAAATACTGTGTACTTATTATACCAGGAAAGCTTTACCCTCTCTTAATGCTGGAGCTTTTTGCAGAGTTCGGCATGATGAAAGTTTATATAAGTTTCAATAGTTGCTTCTTCCCCATTATTAACATTGATTGGCCCTTGTTATTAGGCGCTTGCTTTCGTCACTGTTTTCTTTTTTAAGAAGATGCCTTCTTGCTTACTTTCTTCCCCTTTTGCGTTTTGTTTGCAAAGACAGATTCGGCCTTCGTAAAGTTCAGGTAACACTGGCGATATCGTTAAAGGGCAAAGGATCTGATCTTCAATGACTAAATGAGTGTAATGAACAGCTCATCTTCTTTTTCTGTTTGCCATATATTCTAACTACCTTTCATAGTTTACTCTTGCTTTAATCACAGAACATTGAAAATGATAATGAATTTGTAAGCAATGAAATTGCAGTTTCTAGGTCTAGGTTTTTAGGTTAGTTCAGGTTGAAAGAAAATCCAAACCTCTACACTTTTACACCCTCAATGGTCTTCAATGTTAACAGGTAATCATCGTTTAAGGCTGTGAAGTACATACAAGTTACATTCCTAGGTTATGACACAAAACCATGTGTTAAAGTACTTCTCATAAAGATTTGCTTTTGGGCCTCATTTCCTTTCTGATCCATAGCAATAAAGCTGTAGTTATATGGAAATATCCATATAAGTCATTACACATGTCTGAGAAAGCCACATTCCTGGTGAGTACAAACAGCCATTTCCCTATGTGATCATGCTACAGTACTCCATTCAGTTGCGAAAAATCAGTTTTTCGTGGAATTTACAGTATTTTGTACTCCTGTTTCGTTTTCTATGGCCCCCTCACTTCCAAATGAGAGTCAACAAGCATAGATATCATCAAAGAACTGACCTGTCTATATTTTATTGACATTTATATTAGCCCTAAAATCAGACTTTAGACCCCCTATATCTCTGAAAAGCCCCCTAAAACGGGGAATCAACACCCAAATTCGGAATCTACACGAAAAACTGATCCAGAATAGATTGATCTCATAAATTCTCCGCTCGGGTGGTGGTGGTCCCCTTCCACCCTCTGGTCTATAGCTCAAAACCTGAAAACGAGCTTTTCTACAAATTAATTTGTTCTTGATTAATTTTTAAACCTTACCCAACCACCTTCCAACTTGTGTCAAAAAGCATTCGAGCCAATAAGTAACTTGATTGACTTCAAAATATCCATACTGCATCCGGAACCTGGTTTATCAGACCCCATAGAAATAGTAGAGCTAGAATGCGCGCGCTATTGTTCGCCTATTGTTTTCTGCGTAATGCCAATGGGCAGCAAAGATGGTAGCAACATGTTGGCAAAAAGCTTTTGTGGCGTACGTTGTACACAAATAAGAAGTTATGGACTTACCGATTCTGCGTGGTGATATGAGGAGAAAAATTTCATGAAACCTTTCCAGCGCCAAAATAGAAGAAGGTACGGGCGTTTTTACTTTTTCCATACGCCACAGCGAGTCGTTTTACGGTTTTTCTTCGTATTTTGTTTGGACTCCTTTCTTTACCAAATTTCCTTTCCTAGGGCAGCTTAGTAATTAATTATGGCTTTATTCAGTTCAAGTTCATTATCATTAGACAACCTTCAACCATTATAAATGGGTATGCGATATTATTTTTGAGTAGTACTAAATAAATTCCTCAAGTTTTTGGCCAACAGAAACGCGGAAGTTACTGGTTAACAAAATTGTCAGCAACAGCGCGATTCAGTGTCTAGAAAGTCTTGTTGAAACTTGATGCATTCGAGACTAATAACAAAATTAGCTTAAATTACCTTGAAATCAAATCCCAGCCGTTAGGTCTGTGACAAAATTCCGAAGTTTTGAATCAACTTTTTCCAGTTCAAATTAATATATGTAAACAGCGTTGTTGTTTTCAGGTCTCTTTGTATGCTGTCCAAATTTGCTTTTTGAGTTAAGCATATCAAAGATATTGTTCATCAGAAGGACGAAGTCGCTGCTTGCTTTGCTGTCCTTAAATTCTTGCAACCCCAGATTTCTCAAAAAAGTTATTGCAAGTCTGTGCTGCAACACTGATAGTATGTCATTTTTTTGTGTTCTATAGAGTGCAAGAACATACTCCCAAGATATTCTTTGTCCACCTGGGGTACAAAAGATCTTGATGGTGGAAAAGGCATTTCTTGCAAGCTTCAGCATGTGGCAGGTATCAAGAATTACAAAGATATTTTCACTGGGGTTTGATGGATATGGAAATAATGTGCAAAGGTTTTTTATATCACATCCAAGTTTCTCAGCCATGCTAACATTCTTAAGAGCACCATCAAAGATGACTGCATGAACTTTAGCTTCTCTCTCAGCAAGGAGGTTAATTCCTTCACTTATGAGCTGTTTCAATATTTTTGCATTAGGTTATTTGTTAAAAAGTACCCAATAGGGACATACCATGGTATTTCTTCAGGTCAGTAGTTTTTCGCAACCACCCCCCCCCCCACCCCTGCTTATTATAATCCAGTATAAAAAAACAGAATAGGAATGGAAATTTTAACCCATCTATGCATTTCCTCATTAACTCATTAAATAAAGAGATGTATGGTTCCACATATTTGAGTATGTATTTACTGAAATACATAAGAATACGTTATATGTCCCCCTTCCACCAAAGTTTGTTAGGAAATTTTGCTACAATATAAGAAATTGTAGGAGAATTTATCTTCGGCAGCCGAGTAAATTCACCCGATTGCACCCTCTTTGAAGAATTAATGCCACGAACCATAAGATGACTTTTAATTTGGTTCACTGCCCTCCCGATTTTATGTACCTACTGTCTGTTTGTAAACATAGTAGAAATATCATTAATGAAAATCATTTCGAATACTTAATAAAAGTATCATAGAATTTTTGGAAGATATTTTTTTCTATTCAAATTCCTATCAAGAATAACGAGAAACACAGTACACACAACGGGCCTACTTACTTGTGGAACGATATGTTTGTTTGACCGGGAAGCAAGTCTTTTTTAGGAATCCATCGATTCTGGCAGCCGAAAGCAGCACGCGACACTACCATTTCTTTTATCAAAGTTCGATTATCATTCAATGTTAGCAACAGTGTATTAGATTAATTAGAAATTCAAGCGCGTATACGGTGATAGGGGTAGGCAATACTGTCCGCTGTGATTTCCCGCGTAATTTTTTGCCAACTTGTTGCTACCATTTTGGTTCCCCATAGTTCGCACGCGTCACGTGATAGACCACGCATTCTAGCGCTACTATTTCTATGGTGGTAAGTCAGTGGAAGTCAGTCTTAAAATCCATACATCGCCTGGACCCCAAAATATTTCTCATACTGACCCCTGTAAAAATTATTTGCCTTATTGATCATACATCGCCTCTACTGACTTACGAGAACAATAGCGTTTTAACATTGTGCAGAAAAGCTTTGTTAAAAGATGACCGCGCAGATTCCTAATTTATTCGACTGACTTACCAATGATATTGCGAGTTTTAACCCTAACATCTTTGTTCTAATGATTTATGCATTGAGCTGTGAATTTCTATGGGAGAATTTATTGATAGATCATTTCGTCGAACAGTTTTCGAACCTACAGTTGACAGATCTGATGATTTTGAACAGGCGCTATAGATAATATGACAAATTAAAGAAAATCTTTGTGCTGTTGTGGGACTTAAGAAAAATGTGTTTGAGAGCTAATTTTTTTCATTTCGTTTCTACAGATTGAAAATTGTTGGCTGACTTCCGTGAGTCGGGTCAGTCAGTCTGGATCCGCCCCTGCCAGCCAGAAAAAGGATTTCGAAGCAAAAGTTTCAAATCCCCGTCAATTCAGGCAGTAAAGCAAAGGAAAGTCGAAAGTAATTGATTTTTATCTTATGTAATAGTGCTTGAACAAAACATCATTCTCGCCAGAATTTTTCGCATTTCTAAACTTCTCAACAAAACAGTCTTGTATGGGGCCTGGGATACGGGGAGCTTTTTAGCAGGAAACTTGGGGATTTTTGGCGCGGTTGCCTAAACTTACTAGATAAGAGAGAACGAGATGGTGAAAGTAAGCAAATTCTGTTATAATTCTGACCATTTTAAATGGTGTAGGACCAAGAAAAACGAAATTATTAATAATAAAATCCCATCTTATCGTTATCTTCAAGCGTTCAGGAAATTGGCTCTTGAGAGAGGTGATAAGGCCCACAAAGTTGTCCGTGTTTGCACGAAATGTATAGAGCTTGCACCATTGAAACGAGATTTTACAAAGCATCTACGACATGAAATAAAAAGGAAATTCCTACAGCATGTCTGTATGTTTGTTTTTAACATACTTATGTCTGTTTTACATATTTGACTGCTCATAACTTTACACAAATTATGTATCTAGTCGTTTAGTCATATGCACCTCAACTGCAATTTCTCTTGACCTTTCAAGATAATACTTTATGTAACTATCAACCTACGGCAAAGAAAATTCCCCAACAACAGATAATTTTAGGCAAGAAAGGCGACAAAAAGAATGACAACAAATTTATCCTACATGTTTTAAATTTTTACTTGTAGCCAATAAGGCTTTACATGGAACTAAATTTTATATTTAACACATTTTTACAGCAGCAACTAATTGATGAGGAGCCACAAAGTGATGGAGAGAACGAAAAGAGGATAAAAGAGGTGGAGACAGAAGAAGAGATGATAGAAGAAGCAAAGGCAGAAGAAGAGAAGAAAGAGGGAGAAAATAAGACAACTCAAAGACAACATAATAAAGATGACTGTGATGAATTGATGGAGACTGAATCAGAAAGAACTGAGACATTAAGCTGCCCTAGCCAGCAATTGTTGCTTAGTTCACAAGAAACAGAAGAAAATGAAAATTACACGAAAATGTATTATGAAGAAGTTGGAGAGTTACTTTTGATAACAATGACAATGTGATTCTAACTAAGTTACGGTTTGGAAATTTGATAGAGAAGGCTAAAAACTACTGCAACATAAATGAAGAAAATAGAAAGGTCAGGGAACCATGCAAAGATAAATTTGGTAGTAGTGGTAACCCAATATCCGAGCCCACAGAATTTAGAGAGTTGTGCATGAAAGCAGGGGCAACAAAAATATTCCAAGCAATAATGGATGTTATGACAACTGAAAGGCAATCAAAGAAAATAAAATACTTAATAAAAGAAGGACTGTTTCATATACACCCTTATGTATGGTCAGTCCCAACAGGCAAATTGGTTCCAAGTTGCTACTGCAAGAACACTTAAGGGTCTAGTGATTTCAAGTAGGGGAGTAGAAACATTAAGAAATATGGGAATTGCGGCTCACCCAAACACAGATTGCAGTGCAACTAAGAAATGTTTCTCAGAGCACCTTGAAACAGTACACCAGTTTTTGAAGAAGCTGTTGAAAATGACTTTCGTGTCTGCAGAATCAGATTCAGATTCGCGTTCGCGAGAAGGTTGAAGATAAGAAAAAGGGCCCAGTCGCCTCAAATATAAATGGAAACAGGATCTAATTCCTATTACAGATATCACCATACTTGTAGCTACTATTTACAACAAAAATCAGCTGAATATCTTTTTTCGTTTTTCTGGAAAAACGGGGTTTATACTGTCCGTTAGCTGCTCTGCGTAAAGGGGAAAACTGATCGACTCTCACACCTGTAACTACATTAAGGCATGGAGAAGTGTTGGCTTTTTCTACATATGCCTTCAACTGTTGAAAGACCTTTTTGTCTCCCGATAAAATCCTAAAACTCTGATGTTCTTCAGCTTGTCGAAGCTTGCAAAAATACTTCTTAGCAGAAGCTGCGGCACTTTTAGACTTCCATCTCTTCTTTTAATTAAAAAGTAAGAAAATGCTAAAGATTTGAATTTGTTATGATCAGCTAGCACCATGCATTCTTGAACCATTTGTTCTGCCAGCAGCAGTGACACCTTTGCTAGCCTACTCCATGTTGCTAAAAGGACAGTAGCTACATTTAGTGCGAATCAATTTTTATTGCTGTTAAATATAAATTTGATTTCAGCTTTCATTCTTCAAGGTTCCTAGTCAAAAAGAAGTGCTACTACTTAGGATCTGTTAAAGTAAACTATCAAAAGTTTTGTCAGATAGTTTCTACTTCTTCTTCAGTTGCGGACTTTTGTCTCTCACTTGTCGGCAAGTATGCACGAGAGAGTGTATCTGGTAGGACAATGTCTTTGCCAGCTTTATAGCAGATTTAACATCGTATGATTGCAATATTAGTAACAACCTTTGCAGTTTCTTCAAAGCAGATGCAAATGGCTTGCTGACATTTGAGACAAGTGGTTTGTGATCCGCCCAATGAGTAATCTCTCTGTTAAAGACATAGGCCCTAAACGCACCGAAGGAATTTGACATTACTTCCGCGGATCAAGTATTCAATTGTGACAAAAGTGGTTTCCCTTTGCAAGCCGGTACAATCAGGAAGGTAGTAGTTGAGCGTGGGGTGTCACATGCCTATCAAATCTCTTTAAATAAGAAATCTCAAATAACGGTTCTCGTTACGATTTCAGCCGATGGTAGAGTGTTGAGTCTCGCGGTGGTTTTTCCAGGAGAGCGACCTATTTGGAACTATAGCCTAGATCTGCCACAAAGCCTTTACAGACAATTTTTTAACAACTTCATGTGTAGGTATATATATGTGTGCTGATGAAACTCAACGTTGTACCGGTCTCTCATAGAGTTCGAATAAAACTTTTACGAAAAAGGACAACTCTCTCAAAGCAAAAAAAGCTTTACAATTCCACCCAAATCAAATCTGCATAATTTACGAAAATTAATTGGTATAAATTATACTTTATAGTCAATAAGGAATAATTCCAAAAACATTGTTTATCAAAATACTTAGCAGATGCGATCATTCTTTCGCTGGTCAAATTTTTCAGGTCCCATGCTCATTCTACTGTCTTCACCTTCATAGGCTGCGATGAAATAGGAAATATAATTATAAAATACAACAGCTGGTGAATCTGATTGCCGTGTGATCGATATTGAACATAAATGACACAACACAGAAACGGAAGGACTTTATATAATCAAGGGCGTCACTTGAAGGGGTGTGCAAACCTTTTTGTGGATTACTCCACAAAAAACCAAAATAACGTCTTTCTGCAGGAAAGAACGGGCAAAACTGAATCTACATGGGTAACTATGACTATGAACGGAGACGTAATAAAATAAGTATCCAGCAAATTGTCTGAACTACATAGAAACCAATGTATGCTTCCAGAAAATTTTGGCAATGGGAATGTGTACCACACCTGGCTACGGAAGCAAGCAAGGATATCGCTGATAATATATATATATATATACAGATTTAAATAGCGAACAGAAAACCAGCAAAAAGGAAAGCTAGAACGGTTTCTCTAAAAAGGGAACACGAAAACTGTATATTATATAACATATCTAGGCATTCTAAGCTATTTGAGCACGGCACATTGCCACAATATAGTGTTGAAATTAAAGTCAAAAGTACTGATTCTACCAGTGGCAACAACGAAATGCTCACTCGAGCACTGCTATAGTTCGCACAAAACTTCACAATCGTGCTACCTGTACCAAAAACAAAAGCCCAAGGCGTACCCTGTCTCATATTAAATGCGATTAAAATTCATTTAATCAAGCTGTTTACGCAGGATATTATACCTTACACTCTTTTTTATAAGAACCCACGAATTTAAGTTCAGGCTGACTGTTCTTAATTTGTTTACAAATCTGAGGCTGGCTTGTTCTTAATTTGTTCTCAAATTAATAGGGTGTAAGCAGTGCGATTGCTAGTTTTTTCGCACTAGGGAGGTGCTCAGGCCTCATTTGTCGACAAAGTGAGCGAGAGAACCTCCATGTGTCGTTTGAATATTCACCGAAAAAGCACCCAAACATGGCTAAAAATCCTCGTTTTTTGAGATAAAACGTTGTTCAAAATTGCATTTTTCAGTAGCTCAACCTCCGCTCGTTCTTAATTTGTTCTTAACTTTTAACTTATTTTGAGGCTCGTGTTCTTAAAAAATTGTTCTTATTAAAAAGAGTGTATTTCCGAAAGAGCGAGAAACAATAAAACCAAAGCAGTGAAGGCACTTACCGTGACGAAAATTGATGACGGTAGCATTTTTTGAGCTATCGTGTCGACGCTTTTGTTTAGGTATCGCGGCAAGCTGATGTGCAGTTTAGGTATGTCTACGTTGCCTGGCGTGGTTGGGTACATATTGTAATTTAGAACGTGAGAACCATGTGGTAGGATGCGGAATTGGATCTAGAAAACAAAATTGTTAACTTTTTAAAGGCAGAACGTTGCGCCGTTCCTTGGTTTATCAAAACAAAGAACATTGGTTTATCATTTCGTAACAAAGGACGTTTCTTACTTGTGTTCCAGACCAGGATGACCCTTCGGACCAATATGACCCCAGGGTCATATCGTTTTGTTTAGTTTGGTTTATCAACTATATTTGGATTGCTCCTTGAGGTCTGGCGTTGTTCCTGCCTATACTAGACGACTTCGGAGTTCGCAACCCCATAACATAAGTGGGGTAAAAGCTGAGTAAATTGGCACGACGGCCTAAAACATAGACAACCACTTGTTGAAGCTTTTTTTGTGCTCTTCTATGCCTCGCCATATGGGACCAAAGTCTATTGTAAAAAATATATGATGTGATTGTATTGTAAATTGTAAATGTATTGTTTAAATCTAATATAAATCTGTTGTACAATTCATATCGACGTTATTTGATGCCCCGCCATATGGGACAAAAGTCTATTATACAAAATATATGATGTCATTGTAAATATATTGTTTAAATCTATTATAAATCTGTTGTACAATTCATATCGACGTTATTTCCTCTAACTTAATGCGTGTCCACTTGACATTTATAAATTTTTGTCGGAAATTTCAGATATATAAGGTCTGAATTTGTTTGCAAATATATAAGGTCTGAATTTGTTTGCAAATATATAAGGTCTGAATTCGCTTGCAAATATGTAAGGTCTAAGCGCGAACAATGTGCGCAGTGACATTTCCCGCCAATTATGAGCACCAGAGGCAAAAGACTGGCCTAAGCAATACCAACGAATATTAATTATGTCATTCGAAGTTGACTTTCAACAGTTTCTGGTTGATCTTCCTGGACAACTATCTCAGACTCGACGACAAGCTTTCACTAGTAATTTGAATATGCTCGAATTTTGGAATAGACGTTTGCAAGAATTTTTACATGTTTTAAGCGTTTTCATAAGGAGGTGTGAATGTGCGACAGAAACACCTGAAAGTTTGTGTGTGTATCTAAGAGAGCTTTTTGTAGAAATTTGTAATCTACACAATTAAGTTGAGAGTAACATCTTTACTGATGAAAGCTACATACCAAAAATTACTGCACACTCTGTTAGGTGCCCTGAAGAGCACAATGAAGGTGCCTGTGGCAGACCTAGAAAATTATTAGAGAAGGAAGAAATTGCGAACCTGTTTGAGATACACAATTCATGGCATACAGTAGCTCAACTATTGGAAACTTGTGACTTCCTTCACACGGAATTTACTTCTACCGTTGCCATTCTGGGAGCTTGCGCGACGACTTCCCCGAGAAGTTGGGCGAGTGTATGGGGTTGCGGGCACAGAACTAGGCCGTCTGATGCTAGTACTATAAGCATTGCGCCCAAAATTTCTCCCACGGGGAAATCTTTGGCGGCTGTCTAAAGAGTTTCCTCGTCGAAAAATCGAGGAAAATTCTTCTTGCGCGTTATTAAATTGCTGCCGGTCATTCAATATGGGTCTCGTCGGAGCTGTTGAGCTCCAGCACGAGCCGTTGCTACTTCAGCAGTGGAAGGCAAAGCCCTAAATACATTATTTAAAGTTTTCTGAAAAGAAGGATGGGGAATAATATTCCCAACCAACTCGTCAATGTTCCTCGCAGCCATTTTGTGCAATGTAAAATGTGTTAACTGTAAAGCGAGACGGATTTGGCGGGAAATGTCACTGCGCACATTGTTCGCGCTTAGACCTTATATATTTGCAAACAAATTCAGACCTTAAATATTTGCAAACAAATTCAGACCTTATATATTTGCAAACAAATTCAGACCTTATATATCTGAAATTTCCGACAACAATTTATAAATGTCAAGTGGACACGCATTAAGTTAGAGGAAATAACGTCGATATGAATTGTACAACAGATTTATAATAGATTTAAACAATATATTTACAATGACATCATATAATTTGTATAATAGACTTTTGTCCCATATGGCGGGGCATATTATTTCTCCTAACTTAAAGCGTGTCAACTTGACATTTATAAATTGTGGTAGGAAATTTCAGATATTTAAGGTCTGAATTTGTTTGCAAATATATAAGGTCTGAATTTGTTTGCAAATATATAAGGTCTGAATTTGTTTGCAAATATATAAGGGCTGAATTTGTTTGCAAATATATAAGGTCTTAATTTGTTTGCAAATATATAAGGTCTGAATTTGTTTGCAAATATATAAGGTCTGAATTTGTTTGCAAATATATAAGGTCTGAATTTGTTTGCAAATATATAAGGTCTGAATTTGTTTGCAAATATATAAGGTCTGAATTTGTTTGCAAATATATAAGGTCTGAATTTGTTTGCAAATATATAAGGTCTGAATTTGTTTGCGAATATATAAGGTCTGAATTTGTTTGCAAATATATAAGGTCTGAATTTGTTTGCAAATATATAAGGTCTGAATTTGTTTGCAAATATATAAGGTCTAAGCGTGAACGATATTCGTAGTGACATTTCCCGCCAAATCTGACTCGATTTACACATTGCACGTTGCACAAAATGGCTGCGAATGCTTCCAATACAAGCATGAAATGGCTTAGCTTTGTGCCCACAATACCATAAACTAGCCCGTTTTCTCGGGGAAGTCGTTGCTCAAGCTTCCACCACAATGGCAACGGTGGAAACAAATTCCGTGTGAAAGAAGCCATTTTGTTGGCCGACTCAAAGGCAGACCAAGTTGTGCGAGCAAACCAGATCCGATTTTAGAGAGTAAGGTCACAAGTTGGAAATTAGCAAATTCACAAGTTGGAGGCACAATATGTTTTGGCGGGAACTGTCATTGCACATATAGTTTGCGCTTAGACCCTATATATTTGCAAACAAATTCAGACCTTATATTTCTGAAATTTCCGAAAACAATTTATAAATGTCAAGTGGACACGCTTTAAGTTACATGAAGTAACGTCGATATGAATTGTACAACAAATTTATATTAGATTTAAACAATATATTTACAATCACACCATATATTTTGTATAATAGACTTTTGTCCCATATGGCGGGGCATACTCTTCTTTCTGATCTTCCTTCGTCATGATTAACGCGGCTTTCGATTCATTTCGTTGAGTAATCAGAAAACATTCATTCACATTGCCCGCAAAACCACGATGAGCGCCTTCGGGGCCATGATAACCGCTACAAAAGCCTCGAGTTATTTTTTCTTGCCCAAACCAATATGACCCTCCCTGGAACGATATGATCCTGGTGTCATATCGGTTTGGAACATTTGCTATTGATCAGTTGTACTTATCTGTCACGTTTCTCTAATTTCGAGGAACCTCAAAATTCAACAAACAATTACCAACGAACGGAGCGACGCATTGCCTTTAACTGATGCACATCAACAGGTAGCAAAATAACTTACACTAAGCTTACCGTAAATGGCCAATTTTCAGCGCTGAGTCAGATAACCACCTAGTACCATGCTCTTTCGAGAAAGGTGTCATATCATTGTATTAAGAGGAGCAGCTGTTATTTGGTTTTTATAAAAATGAAAGCTAAAAATAGGTGTAGATTATGAATCGCTTTACACAGCACAAACAACTACCTTTATTCGTTACCTTTTTTTAATCAATTTTATATACGAAGACAAGTCTATATGGGCACAAAATCTTACCTGTCTGTTACCAGAAAACATAAAAGCCTCACTCGGCTCGATTTCCACTTCAACTTCCTGCACCATGTCTGTTCGATTGTAAATTTTGTAGGTCACTGGAAGAGCTTCTTGCACACACCCACATGAAGGTATTCCTGTAAAATCGTGTAAAGTAAGCCTATAAATACGACAAGACAACACCAAAAATTTCAAAGCCTGCTTGGGTGTCGCATAAAAAAGCCTATTACTTTCCTGAGCTATTAATGACAGCAGAATTTTGCCTCTTGAATTTGTATTTGATCAGAAATTTATGGAAATCACCGTTTCCTGGTCTGTCATAAAGTGCTCGATGTAGTTTAGGCAGAGCTGTGCCTAATGATCGCATTAAGCATCAAACTTGGAGTAGCAACTTGGAACCGTCCTGATCTTTACATCAAAAACGTTATTAGAAGTTATGTAAAGGACATACAAGCAGCATGTGTTCTGTATTGATAAATATATGTTTATATAGATGGAATCGCAGTTATTGCTTGCAGAGTACCAAAGTATATCAAATGCAAACAGTTATTTAAAAAAAAAACAGGAAAGGTTCAATCTCCTTTCTTAAGCGCAACAGCGGTGGAAAAAATGGTAAACAGAGTCAAGATTGCAGTCCCTTTATTCATTTGAAAATCAAGAAAAGAAGTGTTATGCCCATTACAACAACATAAATCAACACAGTTGCGGCAATAAGAAGTTCAATCCTTACGAGTATCAATGTAAATAGGCACTTCGGCTACAACGACATCTGGGAGTGGAACCTTGGTTGTCACCCATGGCATATTAATACTGGAGTCCGTTCTAGAAAATATGGTTTATCGTAGAAAGGTGACATAGGCAGCCAACAAAATTTCAAATTACTTGAAAATCAACTGCTTTTGAAAAAAATTAGATATTAGGAAAGTGGCGAGGCGGTGATTGCTAAACCATTGGGGACTCTTCCAACAGGGTTCAATGGCTTTACCAAAAGTGTTATACACAACTGCCATCAACAAAATTAAAAGCAAACTTTATATGGTAATAAAACTAAATCTTACCGGAATTAATATCACGTGGTAATCGAAAATAATAACGAAGTAAGTATTTGGGTTTTAGCACAAAAGTCTTGTCGATTGGCTCAACTGGGTGAATTCAAGTGGCTTATCTTGCCTGTTTGAAATGCTCTTTCCAAGCCGTTTAGTTAGCACGTCCCTCCTTTTTTTTGGTATAAAGCAAAGTATGATTCTTCGAATCGTTGATAATTTTTAGGGATTGGAGTTATCTTTTTAGAGTTCTTTATGTTACTGTTTAGTAAAGACACCTTAAGTAAGTTGTGCTTCTCTGCCCCTCTAACACCCTAGGTATTAAAGGTAAGACTGGTGCATCGGCTCTCGGGTGGGGAAAAAACAACTTTTCTTGTCTATTTTAATTTCCTTTGTAACTCTAGGCCATCAAGTTATATTTAAGGTTTAGGGTTTACATGGGTTAGTTCGAACAAGGAAAAACTGACTAGCTTATATTAAGCCTTCGCTATATTAAATGGCAATCACAAGGAGCAACGACGTTTAAAAAAATATACCAAAAAGAATCATCATTTTTCTATAAGTAAAATTTCAATCTTTTCTTTGCGCTTTCACATTAAACAACAATAAACTATTTCTTTTAAGTATCAAAGCCAAGCTCTGGAGAATTGCATAAAAATCCTGTACACATTTTTATAAAAACAAATAGGTAAGCATAAGAGCCTCAAAATTGGTCAAAAATTAAGAACAAATTTGAACAAGCTTAGGCTGTGATACTGTAAGATATAGCTTGGAATAAAACTGTGAAATCCCTTGGAAAAACAAGAGATGGCTTGAGCACAAACATCCCCTTTGGGCACAATATTTAGCAAATGCACTGCTTACACAATTATAATTCAAGAACAAATTAAGAACAACCCAGCCTCAAAGTTCTGGCAA
Source organism: Rhopilema esculentum (assembly GCF_013076305.1). Next base: position 10,195,403 of record NW_027019317.1, read on the forward strand.
AAATAAGAATTACCAGCATGAACTTCAATCTCCTACTGTTTCTTAAACAAAAAATGGTACCTTTTCCATTCAATGACAAAGTCACCAAACGAAACCACTTCATCCCGGCAAGAATCCGCGGAAGTGACAAGGCAATGACATTCAGTGGCTTCGTTGCCTTCAGAGATCTCAACTGAAATTGAATTGACGTGAATGATCAACGAGGAAATCAGAAATCAACAGCAGAACAGATGTGATCAGAAAACGACGAAAACTGTGTGTCGTTTCCGAGATTATTCGTATCTTCGCTATCAGCATGGCTATTATGCGAAGACAGACTTTTATGAAACATTTAAATTAATTGCCTATTCTAAAGAAAATTAAGTGAAATTTCCACATCTATTAGTTCTAACTTTATTGCAACATTAGTATTTTAGTATTACTATTCGCATCAAAGTATTTTTGACACATACATGTTCATGAAAATGAAACAATTTAATGCAAATAAATATGGTAACCCAGTTAGTCGAAAAATACTTTTTCCAGGTGATTTTGACTCGAATATGAGTGTGTATAATTTTCTAGGGCCATTGCCTTTGGTCCCATAACACACGGGACATATAATTTGCCGTATAACACACGGGATCTCGTCAAATCATCGGCTCAAATCACAAGTTACCGAAACAATCAATCAATCATTCAATCGTTAATCAACCAATCACGATTTTAGCATTCATTTTATCGGTGCATTTCATGATATCCTCGAAACATACTCAATAGAAAAAACTTTTCTATTGACAATGCTCGAAGCTACACCTACAATGTGAATGAAGACCGCAAACGTTATATTTGGGAAGAAAGATTGGTTTAAAATCAATGAATCTTGTTGTTGTATGTGTTTTCAGTAAAAAAATGATTAAGAAAACAAAACAACTCAATCAATGTTTGGATGAATCTAAAATACGAAATACAACAAAGGTTGCAACCAATCTTTTGTGAAACTTACTATCATTCAAATGACCATCGACATCGCCATTTTTACGCAAAACTTTTCCATTCTAAAAAAAGACAATAACGATAAAACGAGCGATTGCTCCAAGAAAATCTCGTACACCCTTTGTGAAAATCCTATTGTTTTAAATGAAAATTCCCAGAAATCCTTTTGTTTTAGGGAAAATCTCGTACGCTATTTGCATAAGTGAATTGCCCCTCGGCTTTTGATTACAACATACTAACAAAACTTCTAAATGCAATTATCAATAAAGTCGGAAAGAAAATATATCACACATCAAAATAGTAAATAGATCCTGATAAAAGATCCGTAAAACGTCATACCAGGTCGAAGTACGTTGATTGGATCAAAATAGGCCATCTAGGTGCACTACCAAGCTTACAGAATAACAAAAATGGTTCTTTGGCGTTGACTTTGTCGATCACCTCAAACTTGAAATAAGAAAAATTTAACAACATAGTTATTAAAATTATAAACAAATCATTCTCAAACAAATCGGAAATTTTCAAGCTGGAAGATAGCTGCTCTTGATGGAGAAAGAATTCAGGGATTGGCTGCTTCTGATGCAGAAGGGTTTTAAGTGACTGATTAAGATGCAATAGCTTTGGTGCGTAGAGCAGGACGGCTTCACAAAAAGGACGGTCCTATGAACAGGAAGGGACAGAACGATCCTACAGGATCTTCCTAAGAACTGGACGGGCCTAAGAACAGGACAGTCATAGAAACAGGACGGTCCTAAAAAACACCGGTGTTCCTAAAAATGGAACAATTCTTAGAACAGAACGGTCCTATGAACAGGTCAGTCATAGAAACAGGACGGTCCGAGAAACGCCGGTGTTTTTAAAGACAGAACAATCATTAGAACAGAACGGTCGTATGACCAGGAAGATACAAAACGATCCTACATTATATTCCTAAGAACTGGATAGTCCAAAGAACAAGACGGTCCTAAAAACACCGGTGTTCCTAAAAATGGAACAATCCTTAAAACAGAACTTACCTGCATGTTGTAAAACTGGTAGCTGACAGACAAAGGAGACATGACTTTAACAGCAAGAGATTCTTCCTGTTTAGAGGAATTATAACTGACCATCAGAGACTATTAGAATCGAACAGAACATTTACTATGCATCACAAACTAGCGACTTGCCAGTCTTATGATAGTGTTAGCAAGGACATTTAGCAAAAAATGAAGCTACAATAAATGAAGTCTTCTTTCATGATTGAGATTGAACGCCAATTGAACTAAGGGCTTATAAATAGCTATCGATAATCTAAAATAATGTAAAATCACAATAATTCCTCTAATAATATAAATAATCGAAGTCAAAAATGGCAGTAATTACCAGTTTCCCGTAATTGTGACTTGCACATATGATAACGTCAACATAACTTTGACACGTGACAGTTTTCAACTCAATGATTTTAGAATATAAGTTTCTAAGCATTTTTCACAGCTTTGCATACTCTTTCGATGAATTTGGTTTGTTTCTAAATTTGATGACTTTCATTTTTTTCTGACCGTTACTATTTACGTCATCGGTCACGTGACATCTGGGGAGAATTTTTTTGGACACCCCTTCAAAATTTTAAGGTATTGGAAGTGGAAACAAGTAAAAATTCCGGCAGTCCTCTCCGCCAGTTTATTGGAAAAAAATCCCTGTCTAGACAGCAAATTTCTAGACCACCCTTTGGTACTAGAATTGGTCTTATACATTTCGATCCTTATACTTACACTATACTTTATACTATACTTTCATTAAAGGATTAAGGTTAAATCTTTAAACATGAGTAGGTCTGCAAAACGTTTGAAAACAGATGGTTATCCAAGCAAATAGAAAAATCAGTCAAAACAAACAACATCGTCGTTCTCATTGTCACAGTCGTTTGTTTCGTTTCCTATCTCTGTTTCTTCCGACTCAACAATAACAGTGCCATTGAGAACTGAATGATCATAACATCAAAAGTGTTCCTTCCTCGGCATTCTGTTTAAGAAACTATGAGCTCAGAAGAGAACTTCGTTGAGAGGGGTGTTAGTTCTAAAATACTTTTTTTTAAAACCAAACATTTTGGCCAATACGGCGCTGAAACTTTTTAACATTATCAAATTTGCAAATTTCTCAAGAGTTTGAGTCGATAAAATGACGTGGTTTCGTTTTAAACATCCAAAAAACTGGTTAACAATTGTCCTAAAAATTTTTTTGTCCTAAATGCCAAAAATATGTCCGAAAATATTTTCACCGAAGTTTAATGTCTGAAATTCTATCCGCTGAAAAATTTTGTATTTATTTCTCTGTTGGCAAACTTGAACTCTTTCATAAGCCATTTCTCGCCCAATTTGGAACATTTGCTAGTTTTGCATAATGAGACGTATTTTTTGCTGTTCTTTTAGATTATGTGGTCAAAATTAAGAAATTCTAACAATAGACTTTGGTGACGTCACACTTTATATCCTATTGTTTACTCTCCCTTAGCTGCGTAATAAACTTAACTCAGCACTTTAAATTGCCCTTCCGATAGTTCATGTGTATCTTAGAGACTCAATTTGTACACAAATATGTTTTTCTGCATGCTAAGTTCAGTACAGTTTGTTATCATGTTTATCGTCACAGTACTTGTCTCTCTCTTTGGCTCTGTGATCTTGGCACGGTCGATAAGACAAACGATGGCAGCGGCATTCTATAGCAGTTGGAATACACAGTGATATTTAGGAAAACATTTGCTCCTAAAAGTGTAAAATTTAATCTTCATGGCAATAATCAAACATCTTTTACCTTAGCACACTGACAGGTGACATCTTGGTCAGAATCTCCACAAGGGACAACAATCTCGTATGTGACCTGAAATTAAATAGCGTCAAATTTACTACAAACTGGAAAAAATTTTTGTCATCTATAAATAAAATTTTAGAAAAGTTTCTTTGCTATGAGGGTTGTTTCTCTTCATTGTAGTGGAAAATTTTAAGACACTAACAATTCAAGATTTATTCAAATTATTGTTAAAAAAGCACTTATGACTACCCCCATTCAAGGACGGATGTATAAAGAAATGATATTTGCCGACAAAAATGGCGTGGTCATAGGATTAATTATCTGACATGCTGCTTCTATGCGTTTCTATTTCGAAATTAATACTTCAGTGCCATACTTTGAAAGTTCAACTGCTACAGAAAATATGATACGTTGCAACTGTTTCGAAAATGTTACAATTATACTGCCGGGTGAGAAAAAAGTTTTTCTTTTGCCCGGCAAAAATCCTTTATGCGCCGATGGACAACGTGTTGGGGGTACAGCGCCCCCTATAGCCCCTTTGGCGACGCCAAGCCAAGGTAAAATACCTTACAAAAATGGAAAGATGATTAGGAGAAACAGCTACAGATACTCTCTAATCATTGCATAAAAAGCTGACAACCAAAATACAACAAAACATTCAACTTAAGTAAGCTACTCAAACACGAACAGTACTGATAAAATCTTGGCCTTTCCAAGAACGATACGGTAGCATAACACAAGCATGCAGCTGACAAGCGATAGCCGCACCCATGAAAGAGACTTTATTTATACCATCGATATTATCCTTTAAATACAAATGGACGAAATAAAGGCAGACTCTCAGGGATATTTTATTTTAATGAAAAATTCAGAGTGGGAATGAGAGGGCAAGAAATCAATTTCATGAAGGATTCTTGTCGATGTTGTCGAAATTAAGCAATTTGATCTGAAATATTTTTTGCATCGAATTTCTTATTAATCGGGGCAAAAACTCTTCCCTTCAAATGGATACCTCTGGTAAATTGTAAGAATTTGACATGAAATCAACGTGAACAAAGTACTACAGATCACAACTGGATATGCAGTTAAGCCATTTCATTTGATCATGAAGAAATATACGTTACCTGGCAAAACAATCTACAATTTTAACATGCTGTACCTTAGCAGTAATATGTTCTTCTCCTTCTTGCAGACCATTGACATATACGCAAGACGAGGCCTGCAAAATAGAAGATAAAGAGAATCTGCATTTTTTTTTGAAATTGTTTTTGACAAAACACCTGTGAGTACTGATCCAAATGATTGAAATATCCTAAAAACATTTGTTAGAGAAAATGCAACAAAAGTTCCTTTCACTTAACCATCGTTAAGGTAGCTTTGGTCACATCGAGAGGAAGGACCAGGATAGCTCGATAAGCATAGCTTCTTTTTGTACTGAAAACTACCTTTTGATGCTAGGTAGAAACAAAATCAAATACAAACAGACGCAAAATATATCTCCATGGTGATATCATCAGAAGCAAGAGTACAAGATTTCATTAAACAAGGTAAGCTTCCGTAAAAATGACAGATAAATACTTATATCCGCATAAAATGCTTAAGACGGTCACTTTGATTGAAAAATATGAACTTGGATGATCTAACAAAATTTCTCGAAAAGTCATTCGCTACATTCTTACCTTAACTGATGTTTCAAAGTTTCAATAAATTCAAAGAACATTCAAAATAAGACAATGTTCGAACAGTACATTCTATTTCAATGACTTCTTCGTGAAGCATTCACAAACCTTTTCTCCTGGTGCAAGATTGTTTATATCAAAAGTGACTTCTGATTCTTCGTCCTGGGGACTTTCTGTACTGGTAAGGGATTTCAGCAGGCGGCCTAGAACAAAATTTGAAAGTCACGAACACCCTTTGTTGTCAGTATAGATTCATCTATGGATGAAAGCGATGAAATGAAAAAATCAAAATTGTTTCACTGTGACTGAGTCGACTCTGCAAAGCCCAATACGTCAATCGTCAAAGACCCCTGAAAATCCCGATTTATGAGCCCCAAATCATTTCAGTGGCACTTTAAACAAGGCAATGAGGGGACCAAGTCTCATAGGAATACCCATAAAATCAATGAAATAATCAATCATAAATTATCGAGAATCAATGGTACCCGGGTTTACTATCTGCAAATTTAGTCTAGACAAGTAAAATCAAGTGTCAAGAGATCAAATTCAAGGGCTGAAGTCATAAAAAGAGCTTTAGAAGAAAGAACATGATCTAGGCCTTACTTGAAGTTTTTTCCTCACCATCCACTTTCAGATTCATATTGACACTGAAAATATAGAGAGACACATTAAGCCAAAACCAAATTAAAGGCTAAACGCATCGTAATTTCTAGTTAGAGATGAGTTAAGTACACCAAAATAAAATTGAGCGGTTATTAATTTTTCAAAACAACACAATGATGAGGAAAATATTTTAATTAAATTTTTTTTTCGTCACTGGCATTGGTTAACAGGAGCTTTTTTCTACTGTATATACAGTACTGAAAATGAAATCTTATGCCTTACCAACAGCCACTTCTGCTTTTAGGTCTATTGTCCATTAATTGCTTTAACGAGTTTTGTTTAATCAACAAAGAAACAGTACTTTGCTTAATAAACTTTCCTTTGTTTTTTCCACATGACTACCGCACAAAACAACCCTAACAAATCACATCAAGATAAAAGAGGGCTAGCCAAACGTCTCTCCAAAACTTCAATTCTGTCTGAAGCAAAGATTCTAAAGTGGACAGTGGAGCCACACGCCTTACCAATAAGTTTTTGAATTGTAGCACTTAGATTCAAATTATGGCTTACACAACTCTATTCTTAGCTTCAAATTGTAACTCAAAGTTTAGATTGTAAATCTTAGTTTCAAATTGTAACACTGAGGTAAATGTCCAATGCCATATAAAACAATGTTTTCTAATATTTGTAAGATCTAGTGTTACAAACAAACAAAAAGCAACAAACATAAGATAGTAACCAGGACTTAGTTTCAACTTATACAAATCTCTCGTTGAAAGATAAAACTTACCAAACATTGGATATTTCAAACTTTTCATTATTTGTGACGTCGACAACAACTTGATAGAATTCACCGACATACAAGGGTGGATCGTGGACAAAATCCAACGAAATATCACATTTTCGTGGAACCAGCCTAAACAGAGATCATAATCATAATTATAATTATATACATTAATATAATATAAATAGTTAAAATATGAATGCATGCAAATATCTAAAGTCTGGTCAGTAAATTTAGTTGAATGACCAAGGGAATACATTGTCTGAGGACAGCTTTTGAATTATATAGCGGAATTCAATTTCAGGAAAACAAATCTGAAAGTTCTCAGTTTCAAGTATTTCATTAGATCGCCTAGCAAACAAACAGGAAGAAAATTTCATAGTTAGCCATGAAAAAATAAATATATACAAAACTCACTACAGTACATACGATTTCAAAGATTTCAATGAAACTTCTGTTTAGAATTCATGAACAAATACCACTGGTTGGGTAACTTAACCTAGTTTTGGAAGGGGGCGTGCCATTTTGGTTCAAAATTTTAACCCAGAATTCCGCACATGACGGAAAAATGTGACACCTAATTCCGCAAACATGATGAAAACTAAATCCATAATCAACAACAAAATCATCAGACAAATTGTGTATGTTCTTTGCCCAAAAATCTCAATATTACCCTCATACCTTCATTTCAAACTGGACATTTATTTTGTTAATGCTGAATTTCCCAAACAACTTTGCAATATTTTCCCAATATGGTGCCGATAATTATACACATTACATCAAATGGTACCCAAAATTTCGCATATATTTAGAAAACTGATACCCATAATTCCGCCCTTTTCAGAAAAAGGTACCCCTAAATAATGGCACATCCTGTCTCTCAAAACCTATTAAGGTAACTCCCTCCCCCTTCCCCCCCCCCTCCCATCTCCGAGCAAATACCACTGCACTGTGCTTGTAGGAAACGTTTTTAGTAGAAGATCCGAAGGGTTTTCGCGGCATTTGCTCAATTGCTGCAAAATGCCATTTTTAATCAATAAAGATAACAACAACCTAAACCAAAGCCTTTTGATTGTGTACTGAATTAGCTGTTTGGTTTTAATTAGAAATATACATAGCAATCAATGATTAGTGACGGTACCAATGATACTCAGGACGTACAAACTGACAAGGAAAGACCTAAATTAAAACACAATCGAGCTGGCATGCAAATTCGAAAGAGGACGACCAATCCCACAGTGCTTAGGCCACAACAAACTCAAAAGAGACAGACTGTCCTGGTGTTACCAGGCAAAGTAAACGAGAGAGCTGTGACTCACTCAGCTACGGGGTGGATCTGTACAGAGTCCCAACGAACATCTCCAGCTCGGTTACGGGAAACTGGTACCCTGCCAGACGTCATATTTTGATATTCAGCACCTTGGAAGTTTGCGTCATCCCCTGCACTATCCCATTTCAAGATAACTTTCTTCCCAAGATTCAATAGGATTTGCTTTACCTGAAGAGTAATATAAAATTTAAGTTATGGCATTAGGGCAGATAGACTAAAATATTTTAGGGAACAATTCATAAAATAGCAGTATCTATGTATCTTATAGGCCCTGTGTATTGAAGAACGGTTAGTTCAGTGATACATTTAGGTGAATTTTGAACCATCAATCTCAACCCTTAAGAAATTATTATTTAATTATAGTTATTTCGGAAACATATCAGCAATTCTCCTTTTTGGTTTGGGCATACATGGCTTCAATGAGAGGACATTGAACCACTTTCAAAATTTCTTTTAACCTTTATTGATGACAGAGAACAGAGCTTTCTCGTTCTTCTGCTTCTTTGAAACGGCATAAAATGATTGAGGCGTTTGTTGCCATTGCTAAAACGTAATCTTTATGCAAAGAATTTAATGTGGATAATGATTTAAAGACAAAAATATTTCATTTTCTAGTGTCTGAAGCAAATTTGAAATGATTGAAGCGTAAAGGTAATTCAAAATGAATTAAGCCTTTAGTGTGACATTTTAAACATTTCGAAATTCATTTCAAAACGATACGGAAAGTCGATTTTAGGCTCATTTACAAAGAACACGGGACATTACTTCCAGGAAGTTAACACCAGGAAGCTAATACCAGGAAGTTGACATTAAGAAGTAGAATTTGGGTGCATTTCTCGAAAGGGACAGTTACAAGACACCATTCCAGTAAGCAAACACCAGGAAGTAAACATTGGGTGATTTTCTAAAAGCATCAGTCACATGAAACTTCTTCCAGGAGGTAAAAATTATCAAAAAAGCCATAATCACCTCTAATTTTGTACCAATATCAGAAAGTAGTGGAATGAAACTGAAGCTGACAAATTTGACTTTTCCTGGATGTAGCACTAAAGATGAATGTTTATTTTCACTTGCAGGATCTTCATCATGAGCATCTAGTGAAACTTGGTTGTAAACCTGCGGTAGAATAATACTGGTTTTAACAGCGACGGTATTTTATGGTGGTAAGCAGGACATCCATGTGGTAGTAAGCAGAGGTGATAAGCAAAAAAGTAGCTAAAAATGTCTTTACAACCAAGGACATCCATACCGAAATATACAGTTTTTAGCTATTTTTACTGGGTATTTGCCTTAGTTTGGTTCCTTTCCATGCTTCCTTCGATGAATAGATAGATAGATTACATAGATAGACTTTATTCGGGAAGTTTTAGAAATATCAAAACGGCAAAGCATTTCTGATATGTTATATGTTTTTAATCATCTAAAACTGTGACAATTTGTACAATTTGTGGTAGAAGGGTAAATAGAACGATGAAATACGAAATAAGTGTTAGTCTTTTTATGAAGTACTTTTCGTCCGACATTTCTCAGAATTCGTGACGTGACATTAAAAGCGACGTGAGAGGAGGGATGGTTCATTTGATTGGTTTATAGTTTTGACCAATCAGCAAGTGCCGACAACTAATAAAGTTCAAGAGAGAAAACGAACCCATTCTGCCTACACAATTCAGGATCTTTTGTCTTAATGTGGAAGATTCCAAAATACCTAAAATACAAGACGGCCTCTTTTGCCCGATGATTTTATGAGCGTTTCCATAAGTTTTTCTGCAGCTTGGATTCTCGAGCAAATAAATGTTCACCAATGACCGAATTACACTTTTAGGGAATATTATCAAAAATCTGTTCGCGTTTCTGATTAGCCTATTTCGATCAAACATTAGGGATAAATTGTCAAACTTCGCATTTTCGATCATTATTCTGACATCTTAAATTCTGTGCCATCAAACTATTGAGATATATAATAAAATGTTTCATTCCTAAACACCTAATAAAAAAGGATGATTCTAAAAAACAGACTAAACAAGATGGTCGAGCTATTTCAAAATTTCTATAACACAAGCTTAATAATATCGAATGTTGATCTTAGCCCACATAATTAAAGTCTATGTTAGAAAGCAGGGTCTACTTGTAATGGTGCTGTAGAAAACTATTGAGACCTGGCAGATATTTCTTTAAAATACGACATTGCAGCTATTGATTAATTACAGCAAGATCCAATAAAATATGTGAGTTGCGTGTGGTACTTTACCAAAATAGCGACAATATAATCAGCAAATTTTGCACCGAAAGAAAAAATTCAGTCTATTTCATCTTTGGTACTTGATTTCTCTGCTTATTTTATTGTCGTTATTACAGCAAGGAATATATAACCCTTTCAATTATATCTTACTTGATATTGACAACAATTCTAAATGAGAACTTCTGCTTCCAACTGTGCTGTCAACAAATTTTTCGGAATCATTTTCTTCAATATCTTAATCGAACAGCAAATGTTTAATACGTTCTAAGAAGAAAATAATTTTTTTGTGTAGCCGTTTGGCTCAGTATAATTACTTGTAAACATATATCAATGCGTATTTGCTGTTGTTTCACATATTAAATTAACACGAGTAACATACCTGATTGTTGAAAATAACAGACAAGTTTGAAATCTTTATCGGCATGACAGCAGTTGATCTGAATTTTAAGGTGATAGAAAGGTCAAGGATAACTCGGTATACCATCCAGAAATATTATCATGGAAAATATTGTGATGATAAAAATAATATACTGATACAAATAAACAAAAATAATCAATTATAGAAATATCAAATTATTAAGGAATACTTAACTACTCAGACACGATCATAAAAGGCATTTTTGATCAATCTATATAATCAGAAATTGGATATAAGTCAAGACTAACGCAAAGAATTTTAACATGAGCATTAAACAGTTGGGGCTTCAAAAGTGATGCTTGAGAGACACTATTCAGTCTTCAAGAAAGATTCTTCGCACTTTTTAATGCACTAAAATATCTCAACAATATGAAATTCGTTTGCCAGGCCCTATTAATTCATTTGGTGACAGCAGGGTCAATACATCCCGGCCAAAACAATACAATTCTGTCCAAGATTGCTCTTCTTTCATGCCTCATAATATATAATAAATAATAATAATAATAATAATAACACGAATCTTTATACAGGATTAACACTTCAACGTTACAGCTGTTATCAATGTGTGTCCTGATTAACGTAAAAAGATATTATATAAAAAAATGAAAAATTTACAGCAATTGCAATAACTTAGTACCTTCGTAGTCCTTTATCCGGTACTAAGAGCTACTTTTAAAAAAGGTTTAATGGTACTAATAAAGTTTTACCTACCGTAAATAAATCTTGAGAGTCACTTGCTCATCAGCATGAAATACGTCTTGGTCAAAGGCAGATCGACATTCAACTGTTTAAGGAACATAGTTTCAATTAAGATAACAATAATGGATAAAAATTATATAACAAACTTACTTCCAAAAATGCATGTGTTACAATAGCATAAAAATAAGATAAAATAGGCAACGTTATTCCCAAACAAAATTATACTCTCAAATGGTACAGATCAAATATTGCTTGGGAATATTGTCAAAGCTTGAAATGAAAAAGGAAGATGGCCATTCGTATGCTGTGAGTGGGAGTGAGAGTAGATGGAGTTGTATGCGTACAGTGCATCAAATATTGTCACCAAATACGCACAGGCTTCAAAAGTGTAGTAGGAATACAGAACTTTTAGTGCCCAGCTTGAAAAGAAGGATAGGTCAGGGAGAAGGTAGAAAGAAGACTGCGAAATATAGGAGCCATTGATATTAGAATGCACCAAAAAAGAACGGCTACGAAAATCGACTAAATTTTACACTGATAACATACTGAAGCTGGCGAGAGTTTCCATCTGCACTGTTATCAAATTGTCACTAGCAATAGCTTCATTCCATCCACTGATGTCTTCTGTGCTCACCTTTTCATCATTTAACTCCGGGTCAGGATACGTGCCCTGGAAGGGGAAGAACGAGAAAATAATCCTCTTTCGTAATATACTAAGCTGGCTTAAAAGCTATAAAATTGCATATGTGCTATTTATAGGAAACATCAAAAATGGAAGCTAGTTAGATCACCTTCTTTTCAAGTTATGAACAAATTTGTTGGGGAGACGAGCCACCATTTGTTCGAAGGTACGTTGGCTTTAAAATGTTTTTCATTTGATGCACGTGCGCAGTCAAAACCAATGACAAAACAGATGCGGGAAAATTCGAAGACGAAGAAAGTTCAGGTGTATCTTGCAGTGGGAGAAACTGCGGAAGTGTGGGGGCAATGCCCTAAGGTTTTGCTAAATTTACGATTAAAACATGCTTTTGTGGGAAAATTATGTTTCGACAAATTTGCTTGTTTTCGTGAGCATTGTTTTATTCTGTGAGCCTTCACCCTAATGCGCATGTGCAAATGACGCTCTTTCATCGCCGGTTCGGACACATGTGCTAACTCAGTTCAATTTCCCCTAACGTTATGAAAAATAAGACTTGCGTATAATGAATTGTTAAAATGGCTTTATCGAAATAGGGTAACTTAACTATTAATTAAGGACGTTATTTTTACAATCTATAAAACAACAAAAGATGTTGTTTACAATATGATTAAGTTGATGAGAGAGATCAGGCATTTCACCGATAAGCAAGTAAAACAGTTGACGAAATAGTGAACATAAATCAACATTCCGATTACTTGAAAAGAAACAGCTACAAAGTTGAAAAGAGAAATTTACTTACCTCCACAACTTTAAGCAAATTCTTCATTATTCGTTTCTTCTCGTCACTTTCGATCTCAGCATCTAAATGCTTGTTAAGGTACATTTTTAAGTTTTTTTGTTGTCAAACGTTGTTAAAAATGAAACGCAAGGACGGCCAACTGAGGCAATACAGAAAACGTATCACGACTGGAAGTAAACAGAGACACTATTCTACGGTACTTCAAGATATTTCATTTTCTTCTCTTTTATCGACAAGCCAACGTTATGGAGGAAGTTATTGGTGAGGGGTAATTTGGTTAATGTGTGTTTAAAGGAACTAAAACTTCTGACTTCTAAAATTTCTGATTTCAAATGTAATTTGAATACCATGTCAAACATAAAATAAACTCACAAATATGCATGGTTCTAGCTTAATTTGATGTTTCTACACAAAACCCTTCAGGAAATTCTTCAATATCAAAATGTAAGTATGTAAAAAAATTAACGCATTTAAAGGCATTGATCAAAGATACGCTCACTGCAAAGTTCCAAAGCAAATGTGACGTAGTCTTGAACATTCCCAATGGCGAATGCACATCTGGAAAATTAAATTTAAAATATTCACAGCATTTCTAACTGATACAGCACATTAAATTGCCCTATCAAAAACCGAACGTGTTGACGTCATTTTCAAGAGAGGCGGAGGTGGGGTGGTTGCACAAAACAAACATAACAAGAAACTGCAAAGCTTTTCAAACAATTACAACGAAATTGTGAACAAAGGAGTTTTTGGAATATGAAGAAAACATGCTTACAATATTTGCAGCAAAGAAGTGCAATCAACTTTGCTTATTAGAGTCACTGCGCTTAAAATCACCTATTACAGTCACGTAAATTTTAGGCCCAAATATGAAAAACTATTCAACTTAGCTCCATTTACAGCCACACTTCGCTTACTATCACAGCTTTTCAAGCAATATTTTATGTAACTTGAGTCTACTATACACTAAATGGTACTTGTTGCATATTTATGAGTCTTCTTCTCCTATAAACATTTTACTTCCACCCTCAATTTGAAGAAAATTCTGCTCCAAATTTCTATCAAAAAGCCATACCTGAAGCCTGTGACCAAAATGAATGTCAGCAAAGCCCACCATCTTTCACTTCGGTAATACATAGTTACACGACTCAGAAGCCTTGAGATAAAATGAAGAGTCATCAAGGGGTTTGGAATACATGGGTCTAGATGACGTCAACAGCGAAAATTTAGTATTATAACCTTTCACAGCAGATAGAAAAATATAAAGAAGTACGACAATAAACCAAGTTTCATCTGTTTTTTTCCCAGATGCACATCTCATTACTTGATAATTTCTTCAGATGGAGCATATATTCAATGATGTCACATATAATTAAAGTTATTATATCATTAAAAATCATAAAAATTATAAATAAGAAAAGAAGGAGAAGAAAAATGTTTTCTTCAATAAAGTAATCCTTTATGAAACAGCTCCGGCTAAATGCCTAAAAGGAATATCTAAAAACGATGCTTGAAATTGAATCCCTTTTAAAATCTTGCTTAAATAGATACATATACTTTCACGATAAAAAATAACATCATCCACTATTTGCTTTAAGCAATACGTTTACATGGACATGCAATAAGTTTGTATATGTCTTGTGAATCTTGTAACCAACTGCGATTTAATGAATTCATAAAACAGTCTTATCAGAATAGGACAAATCTTAAAAAAATGCGGGTCTTCTGGCTAATTATAGCTGCAACAAAAATTATTGTTTACAAACATGGAAAATGTATTAAGGACACTTTCCAGATAACATGTAATTCACCGATCAGGTACATTTTTGACAAAACAGGGGGAAAGCAAACTAACTTACGTCAAGGCTTTTGTGTAATCTTTCGACAGATAATATTCTTCCCCCATCTGGACCCCTGCGAAAAAGTTGGCATATTTCATCAATAAACCTGTATCAATAAAATAAGCAAAAAGATAGACCTTAATCTTCCATTCTACCCAATACAAAACAAACTGGATTATACGTACTCAAAGACAACGTTAGTCTGACTGATTTGTATTCTCTGAACTGTGCAACGGCACTGCTGAGAAGCGGTGTGATTATTCCCTGTCAAGAAATAAAAACTGGTTTAAGTATCGTCTCGTTCTATATTACGGTACCAAAGAGGACCCCTTTTACAAGCATCACCAAGGCGGATCAAAAACAGATTTTGAAGCAACTTGTGTTGCATTTTTGATGGAAAAATAGAAATTCCTTGAACTATCAGAAAAGACAGTTTGGATTCTCGTTTGTTTAAAAGGCAAACTAGAGGGGGGAGGGTCGATAAGCACTGGGTCCTATAAAAAATGAAATTTTCAAAGAACATTTTTAAGTAAATTCAAGACGAATTACAATCTAACTGAACAGAAGAGCATTTAGGGAAAAACATTGAATGAATCAGAAAAAACATGAATATCGAATATTAGGGTGAAAACAAAATAACAAGATATGTGGATGAAAATGAGATATCACAATCCCATTTGGTCATAGTTGATTTGTCTACAATACATAAATCTGGTTTGAAGTTTGACTTGAACAGGTAAATAAATCTATAGGTTTGAAATTTGCCCTTGCTTTTTACACAAATGATAAAATGGAATTTTTAGCTTTTGCAGACACGTATAAAAAGAAAGATTTACACTCACTGAGTGATCGACTGTTAATTCTTGAGCTTGCAATGACATTATTCCAGCTTGCTCCATGGCCGAATCTGGGGGCTCGTTTGCTGGATGTAACAATCATCGCTTTAGTCTAATGATTTTCATTTCAATAACAACATATGATATAATATAAATGGCTTTGAAAAAAGCAAACATTTTACGACATACTAAAAGCTTTTTCGTCTGACACTCATCAGAGAATAAAACGTCAGAATAAGGTTCCGAAAGAACACAATGGGAAATATATACCCATTTGTGGATCGAAATAGGCCAATAATTGGTAATTTTTCTCTAGGCTCGCGGCACTCATTGGTCAACCATACCGGTCTTGTGCTTGCGTTTTTCTGATTGGCCTATTTCGATCCACAACTGGGTATATATTTCCCATCGTGTGCTTTCGGAACCTTATTCTGACGTTTCATGCTCTGAGGAGTGTCAGACGAAAAAGCTTTTAGTATGTCGTAAAATGTTTGCTTTTTTCAAAGCCATTTTCAAATTCTGTACCGCAAAAAAATTGCTCATAAAATATAAGATTGATATCATAGCAGCATTAAAGATTTGCTACATAAATTAAATATAAAATGCAAACAAGTATTAGCCTTTGCAGTTGTGGCAAAATCTTGAAAAGGACCTCTATACGGAAAGACGCACAGATGTTAACTTTATACATTTGCCGATTATCTTGTTTTTCATTTGATTTACTTCCAGGTTCATTTTTCAGATTTTGTTTTCAGGAAGCGTAAACAATTCATTAACAATATTTACTTTTTTGACTTGATAAATTTACACACAATTTACATTTGCTTCTACCTAGCACCAGATGGCATTTTTTGGACACTGAGATACTAAAACTCTTCTGGTCCTGTTCAAAAACAGAACCGTGACGGTACAAAATTCTTTCGCTTTCAAAGCAGGGTCAAATTTGTTCCAGATTGCAGAGTGAATTATCTTGGTTCTACAGTTCTAGTTTAAACGGAAGGCGAGCCGCGGGAGTTTGCAAATTAGTGTAAGTGTAGTTTGCAAACTTGCACGGGACAGGGCAAAAAGGGGGTCTGAGAAGCTTCGCTTATCGAACAGTGTCCTGACTTTTATTTTTGATGTGAACACACCCCGTGACTCCTATGCCTGGAACTAAAGAGGACTGGCACCTTCTCTCCCCCTTAGAGAAAGTTTGGTCATGTCAGGGACTCGAAACCCAATCCCTTGTTTCTGTAATCTGCGGCCCTAACCACTGAGCCATCCTCGTACTTTCACATAGAACTTCATTATATAGATTAAAAGAAGAAAGTCTGAAAACTAATTTCGAGTATTCCTTTTTATTACCTTGGCAGCCTTGCCTCCACGGCCGCTGACCAAAATATTCGAGGTAGTCGGCTTTTTCAAGAGGATCGGGTGTAATAGGTTGCGAATACTGAAAAAAGGACAGATGAAGAATGCCAGTAGCAATTTACGAAAAAATACTAGCAGAAGAATACAAAAGCGTTACGTCAATTTACTAGCGTTACTAGTTACGTCATTTTGTTCTATATTGTACTTATGACATCGTTGCACACATTTAACAACATCTTGAAAATGGTTATAAAAAACACCTTACTGTAAATAGATCAAGCAAAATTATGATTCGAAAATCATCGAAATTATATCTGATGTCTGTAAAACCGGGCATTCACGATCTTTATTCTTAACAATTCAGAAAATAAATAGCGCAGGGGTAGATTACTAAAGAAAGACTGTGAAAGACACCTTCATTGTGATGTTGAAATTGCGTGTAGTTTATGCCAAATCAATGTAAAAGTTTGAAACAGTAAATGCATTTTTACCTTACAAATTCGACTGCATTCTTTTCTTCTTGCAACAGAATAAACAGCTGCTTGTTGATAATAAAATCCAGGATGCTGTGTCTAAAGGAATATTGAGATAGGAATAAAACAAAACATAGGGTTGGTTGCAAACGAAATTGTGATTTATAGATGTCTTAAGAAATACCTAGACAAACAACTTTTGTAGCGTCCGTCAAGTGAGGCAGTAGCCAAACAGAGGCTCCTGTAGTAAGTCTATGAATTATCATTATTAACCAGAATCTGTTTCATTCCGTTGGGGTGACAACTTGATGAGTCAAACAGCAATACATGGAGCTCGGATAGCAGCAGCGTTTATAAGATAATCGCAAACGAAAATGTTACGGGTCAGGTCAAATAATGAGAAACAGATGCAATTTTGAAATATCAATTGCATAAAGTTACAGTTATATGTAGAAAATCTCTGTTACTTCCACTTACTATAACAATAAAAAACGAAAATAGAGTCTTTTAAGTTAAATCCTTTTAGAAACAAACTGAGAAGGTTGTAATCGATGGGGATCGTGAATTGAGTCCTGAAAATCTTCTACAAACAGGCCAACGACAGATTTCTCTTGGAATTTCAAGAAAATTGGTTCAAGCCAATGGACAAATAAAAGTATATCAATAATTTCACTTATGTTTGTAATGAATCTAACATTGCGAAATCACAAGAAAAGGTTTAGGTACCTGTATCGCCTGCAGACCATCTTTGACAGCTTCTTGAAAAAGATCGCCGAAAAGACTGAACCTAAGAAAAGCAGTTTTAGAAAAAATGAAAACTAAAATAAAGAGCAGTTACACTGCCCTGCAGTAACTCTAATCGTGAGATTCATTATAGGAAGGTTATTCTCATGCTTGAACTGTCAAAATTTCAGAATTTTGGTCCTGACAAGTTTCGTGTCAACAAAACGCCCAAATGAACTCAAATGGCTACAGATCTTTTTGGAAGTGGTTTCGTATAAACAGGGTCATGCTTTTGCGGGGAGAATAGGTAGGCTCTAAGTTGCAACTCGGTGTTCCACGCTTGATGATTAGCCAACTATTGACAACCGGTAGCTTAGAACCATTTTGCCTTACACACAAACAATAGTACAGCTCTGTCTATAATGGCATCAAGGACTCTAAAAAATCGGCTAACACGAATCTTCCTTACGTGCAACTTCAATAAAATGTACTTCCAACATCTGTGACTGAAAATTGAAAAATCCTTCGTATCCAAAATAATCAAACTGTCTCTATCGTGGTTTTTGTAATAAATCCTACACCAAAATCCAATATAGTAAAATTTCATGACGATCTTCATTTTAAGAAATAACCATACAAATCATATATGGTAAAAAAATTACAAGAATCAACTCACTGCTTTCCCATCCATGCTAAATGCTCAAATGCCAAATCTGCTATACCAACTTTGGTTTTGAAGCAGTCGATGTGCTTTCTCAGTTGAGATATAGCATCCAGGGGGGCACTAACTTTAAAGTTAAGCCTACAAATCTATAAAAGGAATTTTAATGATATATCTTGAATGACACGGTGAAAATGGGAAAAGATTATACTAAGCTTAGGATGTTACACCATGTCGAAGATAAAGGCTTAATTAGTACTAGGGTGTTGCATGAACTAAGTTTTGGTAAATTGCCTGTTGTCAGACACAAGAATCTTACAGTGGATTTAAGCAGGCATTTAATGTAAATGTGTGAATGAAGAAAAGGCCACTGTAGCAGGCTGCTCGACGGGCTCCAAGGAGTTCTTGCGGCGAAAAGTCGATAAAAATGTAGCGAATAAGAAACACCGCAATACGCCGAGAATACACAACAATAAATACACGTAAATCAGTAAAGGCTAATATTTCGCCCCGGCAAACGGGGCTTCATCAGAGGAAAAAAACTGTAATCATCAGATCCAATGTAAAAACTGTAAAATACTAACATTTCAAGCTATAAACTAGCATTATAATATAGCCAGCAATTTAGAAGTTAAAAATAACCAGATCAAAAAAAAAATTTGCAGATAGAAATCCGATCTGATAGGAACATTTTAAATGGCGAATGTAGAAATCACCAATTGCGGTGATATATACAAAATTTTGCTATTTTCCGAAACCTTTATGACATTAACTTAGAATTAGTAGCGCTTTGAAATATAGGTTGACATAATTTGGCCTTTTGGATATTAGATGGAGAACGTCTTTGGCGTTTTTTGGATTTTTCTGGCCTATTTTTTTGCTTCGTGCATGTATGCACAGTAACCTACCAGCCCTGTTTGATATTGCAATCCAAACATTTGTCCCCTGCTGACTATCACAAACTGTCCGTTAGAAACATGAAGAGACTTGCACTTGCACGTAGAATTCTGATATTGCACAGGAGCTATTTCGATCTTGTAAACAATTATCACTGAAAAATACATCTCCGTCGAGGAAACTCTGCTTGTACGCAGTTCCATATTGTCGTCACGGTCAATATCAAGGCATCTGAATACGCTCTGGATGACGTCAGAAATAACCAAGCGCGTATGGAGGTTGCTTTGCAGTACGAAAGCGATTGAAAAAAAGAAGTCTGTGACGTAGCAGACAAGGAGTTTCAAGTTGCAAGGTCCACTCAAATTTTCCTTAGATTATCGAAAAACGGTTAGTAGCGCTTTTAGAAGCTAAGAAAATTATGATATTTTGCTTTTCCTTTCGCGAAATTCCAATAATTTTTTTTGCATTTGAAGTTAAAAATCTGTTGGCTTTGAAAAGAGCGTGGTGATGAATTTTTATTAAGAAATCCTATTGAACATAAATTGAGGACGATATCTATTTGTTAGGCTTTGTTCATTTCTAGCTGAAAACCAGACTTGACCCTAGACAAACCGAACAGCCCTAGTCAGCTCATGCACGACGGAACCCTTTTTATCAGATGCTGTAAGATTGTTGCAGAAAGCTCATTAAACTCGGCTTACCAACGAGGCGAAGAGGTTATTTTATGGAAACAAAAGCAGAAAAATACCAGATGAGTACATCAAAACTATTTTTGTTCTCCAAAAAATTCTTATCTCATTCAAAACCTAAGTAGAAAACTCTCTTAAATAAATTTGGGTGGGCTCTAGGTAGGTATGGACAATTTTTCATAAATAAAGGCTACGACATCTACACTGAAACATGTCTTTTTCATCAATGTGCAGCTAATGCAACAAAATACCATGGTTACATAATTTATTTACCTTGTAATTTATAAAACCTGCCACAGTCTTAACTTCCAGGTTATTCACATCTGTCAACTTGATTTCAAGCAAGTGGTTGTAGGCCTGCTTGTAGTGTCTAGAGAGAAAATATTTGGCCTTTTTTCAAAATGAGCTTTCTTTAATGTCATTAAAGATAGGTAAACTTTTTAGAACCTGAACAAACCAAATGATTTTTATGTGTTTTTAATGATAATTTCACAACGTTAATCGCCTCAAAGCCATAATGACCTCTTTATTTCTATACTTCCCTGCAGGTCGTGTTATAACCAATTCGGACGAAAGTCATCAAAGAATATCCAACAACGATAAACAATTTAAGGAATAGTGAGTCTTTAGCAAAAACAATTAGATCTTCAAAGGAAGAAACAAAATCACACGATAAACCACAGAAAACTAACAAATGGCTTGATTAATTTCCAGACACTGCTAAATTTTTGACCTATAAGCCCATTTGACAAATAAGTTGTCTTCTAAGCAAATTGAGAAAAAAACTTCGATATTTCAAAAGGACAGCCACAAACAAGACAAGATAAAGACAAGCTACAAGCAGACATGTTGATAAAGTCTAATTTCAGCTTCTAAAATGACCACTTACTTTAAAGCTGTGTGCACATCTTGTTTTTGCTCCGAAAACATAGCAATTTTAAATTGATGCCGAACATACAACAGCTGTGTAGAAAAAGAATTAGAATACTCTTTAAAACAATTATGTTCTAAAAATTATGGTTACTGGGGACTGGTGTATGATAATTCTTAATGTTAAAAACGATATACCCAACGCAGTAAACATGTAAAAATAGGATTCTTCGCGACAAAACAGTAAATACGAGTTCCGTATAGAATCATAACACAATAGAAATGGCTATAGCGTTCTAAAATGTGACGTCACCAAAAACCTATTTTTAGAATTTTTGAATTCAAACCACTTAGCATAAAAGATCACCATGAAATACTTTAATGTATGCAAAATTGGTCAAATATGTCTAAAATCGGTTGAGATGTGGCCAATGAAGGATTTGAAGTTTGCTAACGAATCACTGTTATTCTTAAAGTTATGAACAGAGACCAAAATACCGATGTTTGATGGGGAAAGAGCCAATACATGTGTGGCCATATTTCTGCCATTTCGTAACACAATTGACTGATTTTAAACTTTTAGAGGAATTCAATGATGCTTTTTCAGGTTATGGGATCCAAATTCAAAAATTTAAAAAAAAATATTTTTGCGATGTCATCACGTTAGAACTCTATTAGAGAAGGCACCTGTCGGGGCCAACAGTTCAATAACGTACGGTAATGGGGTGAATCAGAAAACGTTGCATTCAGTATTTTATGGAATTTAGCAAAATGTAGCAAAAATTTCACTAGTGCAATCTTAACAGAAGGCTATTTGTTCTAACTTGAAAATTTCAAATCCAAGTTCACTTATAATTGCAACTATTATAGAAAGATAAACAGATTGAATTTGAATAAACTTACCTGATGTTGAGATTTATTCAAGTATTCCTTAAAAAAAGGGAAACGTTTAACAGTTATAACAACAAGTATATAATGATTTAAAACGACCATTGGCATTAGCTCAACAGTTATTTTCATCCTAATGATGTTAAAAACATTTTAAGATGAGTCTTTGAGATCTTACAGATCTTACATAGCACGGGGATATAAAAGTCGTGTGATCGCATTCATAACAAACATAGAACACAGCTTTTAAAAATAACGCTAAGACTTGCGCCACTAACCGCTAACCATTCAATCTAACGAAGCTGTGTGAACAATGAGGATTGAAGGTACGTACATACCCGGTGTGCCTTTACTCTTCGTATTTCATTCGTGTAATAATTTTGTGATATTTCGTAGAATGCATTTTCAAGTCTGGAATAAAGTTGAGTGACGTCAGATCTTACCACAATGCTTAAACCTTCCCTAAACATTTAAACCCAGCACCCCCCTCCCCCTCCCCCCATTCAAAGACATCAAGATTTGAGTGACAGGAGAACAGAAGTTGAAAAATATACTGCAAGAAAATGTGAGCAAGTATAACGACCAGGGCAGGACTCAAATTGCAACAAGAGAAACTGGACGGTGCAAATTTGAGTCCTGCAAACGAGGTACAGAGTTGGTGGTCGCGGGTTCGAGACCTAGCTTGGTCACGTTTCTAGCTCACATTTTCTCTCAGTATACATCAATATTTCCTGATCCCTGTTATTAAATTACATTGCAGTTTTAAAATGGGGGTTTCTTACCTTGTAACATAGCCATGGAGATGATCACTAAATGGTAGTACGAACAAAGATTTGGCAGAAAGCTCACAAGAGGTGCATAGTGACTCTGCTCTTTCAATGGCCTGCGGATCCTCCCCTTGGAAAAAAACAAAAGGAATTTAAAATCCAACGATGGAAACGCAAAAAATATTACAAAATTTGCAAGTAAAATAAAAAACAAAAATCTCGATTTTACTTTATAGCAAATATCAGATATTTCAAAACAACTAATATTTTAGTTGTTTAAAATATGTTTGGGATTTATAAAATAAATAACTTGAAAGCAAAAACTAAAAAATTACTGTATCATTTAAATGCAAAAATATTTATGATAAAGAAGAATACTACTGCTGGAAGCCTATTCAAGATTGTCATGTCTTTTATATATGTAACATTCTATGTGTTAAAGGTATCAAATGCTAATACCTGGTGGCAATGGGATATTTCTCTGAATAAGTACAACAGCCAATCTTGTATTCCGTCCTTGCAAACTTGACCTAGAAAAGAAGTGTAAGTAAAACAAGCACGAATTTAGCAAAATAGATCATTATGCTATGTTTCTCAACTCAACTGTGAAATTAAATAGCACTTTTTCAAAATAAACTTGCTATGTATTGAGAGTATAAGACAACTGATGATATGGCATGTGAAATAAGCGCTTTCGCTATCCTCTTTGTTTACTTTTTTGGACCAGCATAGACATAGGTTTTTTTGGTGGGGGGGGGGGAGGTAGCTCAATAATTAAGGACAACTGAAACTGAATTAAGCTGCCAAGAGTGGAGAGTAGAAAAGAGTACAGCTGCAGGTAAGACATCAATAAGAATATATGCCTTTTTCAATAACTGCTGCTACTTGATCTTTGATTGAACTTAGTGATTGAATTCACTATGCAAGTATGACAAAATACCTGCTGCTTTTAACTATATCATACCCCATACTTTTTCGGGCACAAGCCCAATGCCACTCCCACCCCTAATGCCTCCCTGCCACCCAAATCTGCCTTATGTGTGTGAGAAAGTTTTTGAAGATATATGGCTAAAAACAACAATTTAGATGGTAAGGTATCAGTCTTGGAACATGTTATCTTCATTTATAAACAAAATTCTTTTCTTAGACGCACTGTGCCAAACCATTAGGATTTAATATTTATATGTAACTCTGATCATCCTTAACTTTTCCAAAGGATATTAATAACTGTACAGATTAAATGTGTGGATGCTTCGAAAGTGTTGTTTTGTAAATAATCAGAGGAAATAAGCATAGGAGATACAATGGTGAATATCATTATGTTATCATCTTCAGGTTTAATGTTTATTAACCTTTCTCTACATCTATGGGAAACCTTGAACTACAACAGAATCTATTTGGTAAAACCTCAAATTAAATCTATAACATAAAAACATATCCTTAAGTGGTCTATGCAGGGATAAAAGCCTGCTATTGCAATTAGCGGAAAAATCTAAATATTTACCATGCCCAATATCCAATAGGAATGCAGAATTACAATAAAAATCCCATCTACCCTGATGCATAGCTTTGACCATGTTTTCTTCTTGCTTTGGTTATTTCGAACAAAAGAATGGACAAACATAGTATAATCAGTTACCAAATTTGGTCAAAATATCTTAATCTTTCCCAGTTTATAGCAACTTCTAGGATAAATTGCATTTACCACACCTTAAAGCAGCTACTCTTGAGGCACATTCAGTTTCTTTCTCTTTCCACTGAATATGATCCCAATCAAGATCAAAGAAAATTACCATCAAAGAGGGAATAATATGAAGGTGCTTGCTCATCCAGTCTTTCTTCAGTATTCCTTTTGGTACATAGAATTCATAGGATGTCCTCTGTTAAAGAATCAAACAAAAAAACCTTAGTTCAAATTCTTAAAATAGGGATAAACCATAGTTACAC
This sequence comes from Rhopilema esculentum, assembly GCF_013076305.1. The sequence goes on from NW_027019317.1 coordinate 10,220,298, forward strand.
AGTCTGTCATGTTTATACAAAATTGGAATTTCTAATTTGACTTGCTATAATGATTTATCAGCAGCAAGAAAAAACAACTGATTTATGGAAGCATGCCATGGTTTTGTTTTGTGTTGATTGTGTGAATCAACAAAATTACAGGAAATTTTTTGTTGATGAAATATTCACACAATCTGACCACAACTTCTACGATTTTTTTCAAAAAACAACGGAGCAGTATTCTGGACAATGTACCATTTCGCCTGAGTGATCTAAGGCTTGTGTGATTAAGCCTGAACTTTGTCAAAAATAGGCCTGAACTTTGCAAACAAAACATTGTGTACTCCTTGGAGCCCTTCGAGCAGCCTGCTACAGTGGCCTTTTCTTCATTCATCACACACACATAAGTACAGATTACCAGCAAAGTTAGAGCAAGATTTTTAGAACAAAATTATACGATGTCAATATATTATCACTCACTGCTCAGCTTTAGATTGCTCCTCAAGGAGAACGAAGCTGTTTACTTTTACAAAACTCTGAGTTTGTCTCTTAAGCTCTGGCAGTGCTTCATCCAAATTGGAATTAAGAAAGATTCAATAGCCTGGCAATATTGAGCTTCCAAACAAATGAGCAGACATGATCCCTCTCACAGAAATTGCTAATAATTTCATACAAAATTAAAACAGGCATGACAACTTTGAAAGTCTACTCTATAGAGTCTTAAGTAGTAATTCAGCTCTGCTTTTGTTGAAAACCTTTTACCTTATTGGCTTTTCATCTTTTCAATTAAGTTTCAGTTAAATTAGTTGTCACTAAATACTTTCTATAATTTCTAACAAACATTTCATAACAAATGAATTTTTCTGTGAACCTTATGGTGCCAAGATGGCTCAGTGGTTAGAGTTACTGATATGACCAATCTTTACTCAGAGCAAGCAAAGTCACTGCCATTTCTGTGATGCTTGACATAGGCATCACAAGGTGTAGTCACCTTGAGAGGAAAGACTTCTCAGGTTGCTTATTTTCAACACAGCTTCCCAGTTTCCTAAGACAAACCTTCAGAAACTAGGTGATATCAGATACAAAAATGCAAACCAATACAGATGGTATATAAATAAGGACACTTAAGGAAGCAAGTGTTTTCAAGAAGGGGCATTATTTGGCATTCTAAATGACAAAGTCTCAAAATATGCATGTATGTAAAAGCTGTTAAGCATGACCAATAATACTAGAATTTTGGTAAGACACTGTCGTGATAGCAGATAGAAGAGAAAGAATAGCAGCAAGAGCAATAGAATTGGGAAGGCACTAAAATTAGAAAAGGATTGGTAAATATAGTAACGGATCATCAACATGCAACTATGACAAACATCAATCAATATTCTGCAAGAATCTGCGTTACTTTATGGTGAGAACTTTTCTAAAGATGTGCCAACCAAACTTTGTTTATACTTTCTTTACAAGGAAAAGAGGACTGCAATCTTTTTTCAAGGAATTTGATGCTTTATTAGAAACTTCGTAAAACCTTTCTTGAAACCAGTGATTATCAAGATGACTTTATGCAAAAAAGAAAGGATGTCACATGTCTATTAATAGGCCTAATAGTTACCTTTGGTCTTCGACGAGGACATTCATAATCTGCAGCAACTGGTTTGATATTCAGGGCCTTCTCCTGTCTTCTACTTGCATTAAAAGCATCCCATATTGCACAATGTACTGCATTATTTACAATATCAAGACCAGTCACGGCTACGAATCCTAAAGGTTTTACGAGAAGTTCACCTGGGACATCTCCTGCCGTCGCCATACTTGTTATCACTCTCATTGTGGCCTCGTTTTCAATCCCGATTTTCAAGGTCACGGTCCCAACAAGGTGCTCCAGCCAGCGAGCCAGCGGGGCCCTTCCAGGAAAAGAACGCTTGACTGGTTCGAAATCATAACAGTTACGGAAATCGCGGGGGTATTGGCAAGTGTCCCCAGAGCTTACTCCAAGCTGGATTCGGGTCGTTTTCTTGAAGCTGGAATTCGAAATGTGGAGCTGGATATGAATTTTTTGTAGAGCGGAAAAAATCAAACAAATAGTAAAGAAATGCTTATTTTCTTACTCATTTTCTCAACACATTTCGTCCAAATGAAATCGTTCAACTGTACTGATGATTAAAACTGTACCGATCAGCTGATGTGGCTAATTCACCTTTATTTTATATAACATGACAAGACTTATTACCTGAGCCGTAACTTTTGCTATTGAATTGAATGGTAGGACATAAAGTGCAATATGGAAAATTGAGGGCAGATTTAGTGCCCGTGTCCGTGAAGAGAATTACAGGAAATGAGAACATCTTCTTCTTTCGTCTTCTTTTAGTTGCCATCTACGCAGTCTTTCCAGTCTAAACTTTACTTTTCGGCTAAATCTGTAATACACATCCTCGGTTCTCCGCGAACCCAAATTTATCGACGAGACACAGCACAGTTTTTTTCGAGTACTGTCTGTCCAAAACTTACAGCAACGAGGCCCAGCGCAGTCTTTTACAAGCACTGCCTGTCCTGAATAAACCTTAATTACAATATCCAGTAACCCAGGGTACTATATCCTTTGCTCGTCCCGATATAGAGATTAACGAAAGACCAAAAAGCATATTACACCGGCAAGGAGGAAGCATTCGTAGAAGAAGATTGAATCGCGCAGTTGTTTAGTTATTTTTATCTTTATAGTTCAAAAGAAAAACATGTCTTTTTTATTTGCTCAATCCTATAAATACAACACAGCCGTTGCACTAGTTCTACCCAAATGCAAAACGGGTTGGAAGATTTGTTGGTTGCAAGGCCCACGACACCAAGGAACCGAAGGTGCCATGGCCCCAGACCTTTTTGGTAAACAAAATATTTCATAGAGGCCCTGTTTTGAAGCACTAAATTCAAGCTCGATATATAGGTCCCTCCACCTTGAAACCTGTGGCGTGGGCCCTGGGGTTGTTGATACAAGCAAGAGTCAAACTTGTCTGGAGACAAGTCAAGAAAACAAAGGAAATTTTGATGTAGAAAAATGTAAAAACAGGCAGAACCAAAAGTAATCTTCTTGTGACACGCAAGAAAAGAGAATTTGGGCGAATTTTGGTTGAAAAGCTGCACCGACTTTATATAGGAAGGTATTACCAAGGGTGTAAGAGGCCCGTACGACATACAATAAGGGTTGGCATGAATAGGCTGATGAGGTGTTTCACAGGAATGTACTTTCAGGCACTGCAGAGTGTTGAGAAAAGTGTGGGGGGTCTAAAATGTAGGGGCTAAAACTGGAATAAAAAGAGGCTTTACGGGTGGTTTACTTAACTTGATTATCATATTGAAACTTGACAGGTCTGCTTGATATCCTGCATTTCTTGTAGAAAGTGGCTAAAGCCCGCCATGCCCCCCCCACTTCCTACTCAGCGATGCCCGACATTTGCATTACCAAGTTATTTTATTGTATCTAAAACCATTGCGTAACCATAATTTATATTTATATGGATGTGCGAATAAATAATATTGACGTCAGAAACCAGTGACGTATTCTCCTTCGCTGTTTCCCTGGCTAATTTCCCTAACATTTGGTCTCGTGACGAATTGGAACTAAGGACTGTGGCCTAAAAAGGAAGTTTCGTTCTTAAAATACAAATGGTCGCTTTATTCAGAGGAAGTATGGAAGCTGTTGGTTATTGGTAGACTTTTCAGGAAATCAATCGTTTGTGACATCTCCAACTGACTGCATAATTTGTTTGTTTGTTACAATTTTGAAAACTGGAAGAGCAAAATCAAACTCAAAAATCAGAAATCAACCATGATTGTTGCTGCAGAATCCACAGAATCTTTGACAACTCCAATGCTTGGAGGCAGTTGCCAGCCATTAAGTCAACAAGCATATATCCGAGGGAAAAAGAGAAGGAAGTTTCCAGGGTTTTGCATTTTGGTCTCAGTCGTATTGGAGCGTCTGGCATACTACAGCCTTCTTGGAAATTTGGTAGTTTATTTGACTACTGTTTTGAACTGGAATTCAGCTTCAACACTCGCCACGACCCTCCTCTTTACTGGCTTTACGTGGATATCTTGTTTCATTGGTGGAATGTCAGGCGATGTAGTGTATGGTCGAATGAACACAATATGTTTAGGCCTTGTTCTCTACTTCATAGGATATCTGTGCCTCCCTTTTATCACATTTGTTGTAAAGCCCGGTAGTGATGGGTCGTCTCCGTTTATTGTTCTTTGGCTTTTTGCTGCCTTAATTTTAATCTCGATTGGTGAAGGATGCTTTAAGTCAAATATGTCCCCTTTTGGGGCAGATCAAGTTGACAACGAAAATAAAAACAAATTTTTCAACTTTTATTATTGGGCAATTAACATAGGATCATTCCTTGGATTTGGACCTGTTGTGTATCTGCAAGAGAAAAAGAATTTCATATATGGGCATGCCTTGCCTGCTGGATGTCTACTTCTGGCATTGACTTTCTTCATGTTACCAAGATCAGTAGGCTACATTAGCAACCCACCTGCTCCAAACATAATAAAGAAGATTTTCCAAATCATAAGGGAAGCGAGAAGAAACAGAAAGAAGACACCAGCTCAAAGGTAACACTCTGGCTTATAGCAATAGAGAAAAATTATGGGGTTTAGGGAGCATCAGATGTTTTTTGTATATTTGGTAGAAGGACAAGGAAAATTCACATTGTTAGCCCCACCACTTACAGAGTTCATTTTCTGCTGGTGAAAATGCACATTGTAGTAGTAACTCGGTAATAATTATAAAATATGCGCCATAAACGTATAATGATATAAGTATAGTACACATGTTATCTTAACATGTCTTTTGTAAACATGCATGTGGATCTCAAGTTCTGATTGTGCATCAGCCTTGTGGTATTCAACTTTCATTGCCTGCTTGCAACGTCAAATGAGGGCTGAGAGAAATTAGATGTGACAATAAATGTTATACAGACATAATCAGGGGTAGTGCTACTGCTGATGCAGGGAGAATTTTTCTGATAAGGAAGAAAAGAGTGCCAAAACTCCCTATTGATAATCCAAAATGCAAAGTTTGCCTCTGATGCAGGCAAGGAATTTCCAGCTACATGGAGAGAACTGGGCAGATTCTGCCTGAAATCTATGTGGGTTTTGCATGGGTTTTTAAATTGTTTTTTTTGTATTTGTTGCTACCTAGCATCCGAAGGTAGATTTTAGGACACTGAGAAGCTATGCTTATCAAGCAGTGTCCTGGTCCTTCCTCTCGATGTGACCACACCTAGTGATTCCTACGCCTAGAATTTCAGAGAGCTTGTGACTCCTCCCTCTGGGTGAAAGTTTGGTCATGCCAGGGACTCGAACCACGAACCCTTGGGTCTGTAGTCAGCGCCTCTAACAACGGAGCCATCCTCACACCTCGCATTCTTGGTATTGTTGATATTGTGTTGTTCACAAGAGAAACATGCCAGAAATGATATGTTTGAATGATGGTATGTTTGAATAATTCAATTCAAGATATAGTCAGATTCACACAGATTAGATACATGAAGGAAATGTGCATGGGTCAATTAATTGCACCAAAGATTTTGTTTGGATGCATATATGGTCTAACATTTCCTGTGAAGGCCATGTTGCAGATACTGGTCATTTATTTAAGCATTTTGGAGTTTGATCTACTTACCAACATTTTTTATTCTTGCTGAAGGCAAAAAGTTAGAAGGATATTTTTTTTTTCTCAGATAGAAGAAAAAAATTCAAATTTAAATTTGACAAGATGTACTTGTGTAAACATATTTCTTGTCATCATTGCTTATACAAAAAGCCAAACCTCTTTGATGTTGGGAAAACCTTTTGACTCAATTTTATTGGTTTAAGGGGTCTGGGCTAGTTGGCATGGCATGAACAGCCAAGCAATCAGTTCCAGGGGTGGTGAATATTTTCTTCCTACTATGCAACTTTTGAAGGAAATCTAAAGATATACCCAAGTAAGTTATTCTCTGAGGTAAACATTTTCTATATTGTAGCCCATCAGAGTACACTGGTAGTGGATGCTATGAAGATTATGTTCCAATAAAACATTGGCTAGACAGAGCAAAGGCAAAGTATGGTGGTTCATATCTAGAAGCAGATGTTGATGAAGTCAAGGTTTTTCTTCGAATGCTTCCTATATTTGGGTTCTTAGTCATCTACTGTATCTTATACTATCAGGTAGACTGAATTTTCCCATTGATTTGTTCAGTACATGAATATATTTATTCATTTTTTATTAGTTTGTTCTATAAAATGTTTAAATGAATATAAATTCAAAGAAAACACTTTTATAAGAGCTGTAACTTTTGATTCATCAGTAATAATTTGTTCAGTACATGAATATATTAAATATTCATTTGTTTATTAGTTTGTTCTATAAAATGTTTAAATGATACTATATAAATTCAAAGAAAACACTTTTATAAGAGCTGTAACTTTTGATTCATCAGTAATAACCATGCCCCTGACACTACCAACACTATATGGCACCCCATAATTTCAAGCCCTGTATGTTAAATGAACAGTAATTTTCATTAAATAATTGTATGTTGTCTTATATTATGCAAGGCATATCTAAGTCAAGCATTAAGCCATAAATCAAAATTTTACCAAAGAACAGTTATTACTTACCTAGATCTGGAATGACACTCCAGATACTGATCTAGAAGACCTGACTGTAATTGAATGTTTTTTTTTCATTCTTTTTTGTAGACCAATAGCACCTTTATTGTGCAAGGAATGCACTTGGATGTTTCCATTGTCAAAAATTTTCCAGTTCCAGTCGCTTGGCTGGCAATCACAAACATTATTTTTGTGCTTGTGTTCTTGCCAATTATTAGCAAAGGACTTTTCCCATGCCTGAAAAAATTCAATTTAGAGCCATCTTACTTCACAAAGATTATGATTGGTGAGTTGAACTGTTCATATATCTATTGATCATATCAAATGATGTCTTGAAGTGCATTTGATAGTGATTTTGTTTGTGTTTATGTAAACATTTTTTTATTTTGGTGCGTTTTTATGTATATATGTGTGAATAAATCTTTTCATAATGTGTAACTTTCAGTTAGAGTCAAAAAAATTTTTGTGCTCATTTACTGGTTATCTTAGAAGAAAAACCACAAGCCCTCCTTTTTCTTGGTTTGAGGTATCTTCTAGTATACTTTGCTTGGCAACTTTGAGATCTGGTGATTCTGTCTCTAACATGATGAACTGGAGAGAAAATACTGAGTTTAGCTCAGTTTGTACCATGAAAAAGATTTAATTGTCTTCTGTCTTCTACCCTACCACTTTTAACACATCTGAAACTTGATATGCTTTTTGATATGAACAAAGAAGATGATGATTATTATTGTTAGATATGTAAGCATAAATCAGTCATCTTGAAACACAACTCTTTTTATCCAACCACCATTGTAACTCGTACTCAAGCACACAACACAACAACAACATAACATCCCCCTCGGAATAAGAAAATACAATAGTGTCCAAAATTTTTTTAAGTTAATGCCAATCTTGTCGCCATATGCAAGTTTAAATCAGTCATCTCGAAACACACCTCTTTTCATCCAGCCACCATCGTAACTCATACTCAAGCACACAACACAACAACAACATAACAATTATGTTGATTTTCTAACTTGGAAAAGAAGCAAGTTGAAGAATGAAAATTACCCTGTTGGAAAAAATGCTCTCAGTGGTGAGGCTATGTTCCCACAACATGGAGAATGAATATGTTCCCAAATCTTTGTAATGAAAGTTTCGCAGATATTGAATTAAGTATAATCATATATGCTTTATCATGCTCCTCATCAAGTCTTGATATAGATTAGAACATCTCAGTCTACCTTCCCTAAGGAATCTTCAAATTGTCAAAATTCGTTTTATTCTCAAGGCTAGAGTAGCTGAGCTGAAGCAAGTGTCCTCTCAAAGTTGTTTTAAAAAGCAATTTAAAAGCAATTTAGATCGTTTCAATCTACACCATGTTGCCCAAGATATTTTCCTTCTAATAATAGCGGATTGCATAATTGTCTGGATGGGAGGGTTGGAAAAGAATGTTTAACTAGTAGCAATGACAAGCAGGCTGGTTAATGCACGAGGCTTAAGCCATCGCCAGATAGGTAACTTGCCACCTTCCTACATCCTGTTGTTATCAATGGACATCCTGCTGTCATCAGGCACTTTCTTTATGCATAGATCATATATGTAACTCATTTTATCTTTGCTTCACTTTTTGTAGGTATGTTTATTGCATCATTAGCAATGCTCTCTGCTGCAATCTTGGATAAGGAACGATGCTCCGAGTCCACCATGGTGTTTAATAAAATTAGCAGGTACAATGTCACTGGAAGAAAAGTCACAATCTTTGCTCAAGTAGCACAGTTTGGCCTTATGGGAATCAGTGAAATATTTGTAATGATAACAGGTGATTATACTCACGATTTTTCAAGAAAAAAAATATTCATAAAGAAATTTCATGACCAAAGAAAAGTAATTAATCTTGCAATTTCTTTTTCCTAGTTATTTAGTTGATTTTAATTTATTTGAAAAAATTTTGTAACACCTCCGCTCTGTACCATTGGAGCACCTACACTTGGTCTTCCTAATGTTGTGGCCACGAATCCCCTGCTTTTGACCTTGTGTGTTATTTAACTCAAATATTCAATAAACTCTTCTCGTTGCAGGTTTAGAATTTGCATATTGCCAGGCACCTAAGAGACTGCAAGCTTTAGTTACCGGATTGTTTTTCATTGCAAATGGTATTGGCAGCTTATTGGGCTCTTTACTGTTTGAGCTTTATGCTGTGGGAATGCCAGGTCATTTGGACGTAGATATGTCTGAACAGCAAAAAATTGGGGATTTGAAAGGTCGGCTAGACTATTTCTTCTATGGATTGGCGGCTTTGAACTTTGTAAACTTGCTCTGTTTTGCAAGATACACTAAGAAGCTCGACATAAAGGAGAAGAAATCGTCACAATCCGTTAATGAATTTTTAAGGTCCAATTTGCTTAGGACTCCTCAAAAAACTTGACTTGGAACAGTGTGCCAATGGACTTGCTGTTCTGTTTCGTTTTGGTCACAGGCTTTTTTTGCAGTGAAACTTATAGTTAAAGTAGTCCATGCAACATGATTTTGTTAGTTTATTTTGTCAATGTATTTTTGATAATATTTAAAAATGAGGCTCTTGATTGAAGGCAATCGACATATACTGAAGTGGGTAAAGCAATTGTCAAGAGAAAGTTGGCCAATCAATAAGAGTGATACATCCCACGTGGTTATTAATTGATAGCCAATGGTTGATTGACAGATGACAAGCCACTTAAGTACTGTCGATTTCCTTTAATGTTCTTCACATGAATGATTTTAGTAACGTTACCTGTGGAATGATACGCACGTATAAATGAAATAATTCATATACTGAGGTAATATACATTGTATATAAAAGGAATAATCGTTTGCCTTCAAAGAATATATTTTTTATGAGATTGTTTTATTAGAGAATACAAATTCAAAATTATGCATCACCCACAGCTAATTTCCTACGTTACATTACCCTGATACAAATTCTAAACATGGATCTTTAGAAACTTGAAAATGGAAATGAAAAGTTTGAAGAGCAGTAGGAAGTAGGAAGGGTTTGTGCAAGGATAAAAATGTGCGTGTACAACGAGCAAAAAACTCTATTTATAACTCAAGCGTATCATCCAATAGGATTGCAGTATGATACTCTAAATCCAATCTACCCATTGACGTAAACGAACAATGCAATCAGATTAAGCCCCTTATTGCACCTAACAAGAGATAAGAAAACCCTAAGGCAAAAATGTTTTAATGCCTCAATGTCTCGTTATTTTTAGATCCTCGAACTTATCTTTGCACAAATACTTCAAAGCTCTTAGAGTGCCATTTCATTGATTCTTCACTTGCACTCTAAATTCATTTTATAGTGTAAGGCGCTTTAAATTCTAGTTAAATCTTTGCTTTCTGCAATCCAACGGGTGATTATAAATCCACAGCATCCACGTACATTTGTATTATAGCAAGAGAAATTTGAAAGTTTGCACTACCCTTTGACAGATAAACTTTGATGAAAATTTTAAAAAGGAAACCTGCAGTTAATCCTTTCTTTCAAGCTTTTAGATAAGTTATGATTGCAAAATTCTTTAAGACTGAACTACAACTGAATGCAGATTGCACGAACCTGCTCCTTCTGTACCCTTAATAACAATGTCAATTTTATATAAACGGATACGCCAGGGCTTTTTTTGGAAGGTGTCAGTTGCTTAAGAGCAAGGACCGCGATGAAAATGGGATAGTATTATTTGCCCGTTATTTGGTAGTTTCCATTTTTGGATGAAAATAATTTTTCAGCTGAAAAATCAATCTCTAAGGCCTTTAAATGTAATGACATTGCAGAGATGCTTAGGAGCAGCCTCAAGCGCAACCCATGTTCTCCATTTACTCCTTTATTAGAATCACGAGGAAAGAGTTCCAAGAATCCAAACTTAGCGTACATACTCAATGATTACCCAATAGGTTTTGTACATTGTATATCTAATTGATTCTTGTTTAGTGCCAGGGGTGGATATATGTTCATATTTTGGGATTTGGAAAAGGGTTTCACCGCACTATCATGCGTGGACGTAGTCTTGGTAAGGCAAAAATAAACAGTATTTCGTGGAAAATATAGGAATGTATTTGACATGTATCCCCCCTTTTTGTATTATGGTCGCTTGTGATAACGTATCTAAATTTTTTGCGTCGAGTTGAGTTTATTGTAAATGCTGAAAAATTGTTGATTAAATCACAAAATTTATATTAAAAAGCAAAGCTTAACAAATTAAGTTCCGCGTTACTTTCTTATATGTATAGCAAAGTGCTGCAGGCACCCCGTTTGTTTTGCCTTTGAGTACACCACTGCCAGGCCTTAGACAATTTTTCTATGGAACAAAATTATCCTTAGCTTTGGTCTGAACTTTTTCCAAAGCTTTTTATATACCACTTTAATAACTTATTTCTACCATCCTTTGCTGAAATTATGTGACAAGTCGGCAATACTCTATAAGAACTAGATAATGTTTGTCGCAGCCCAATGTATTTATTTTTTGAATAACTTGAGGCTGGTGTGTTCTTACTGTTCTTATTTCAACCCAGTGGATTTTCTATAACAACATTGTTTCCAATTCAAAAAGCTCTTCAGATTGGTAACTCGTCGAGCTAAATCAATTCATAGAGTGTCTTATATTCCTAACCCTATGATTTCTTTGTCTATGCCTGCTAACTACCTTCAGATGTATTCTATTTACATGATGATTATGAGCAAAATACAGTTCCTGTGAGCTTCTTTTTTCTGATAGCTTCAAACATGAGCTGAATACTCACAACATGATAGAAATTTAGATTTGAAGGAAGTGAGATACGAGAGAAGTCACTGCCCTGTACTTTCTCTCGGTGTTACTTTTGCTTACTTTTGGGTGATGTTTTTTAGTTTATGATGTGATATGATGTGTTTTTAGTTTCAAAAATGGCTCGTGGGGCCTATAAGAGAGCCATGACTCCAAGGGTCAACGGCTTCGGGCGGAAGAACTCTTGGAAAGAGGGATGGTGTCCCTTAAAATACACTGTAGAGGTGGTTCTGGGGGCCCATCTCTACTATTAGCCCTTTAGTTTGATCTGTGACCATGACAATCAACCCTCAAATTTTGGGATAGTTGGAGGGTCATGGTAGCCAACCTTCTGATAGAAGATGGTACCTGATGATGATGACTTCCATTGTACGAGTGCACAATAGCTGAATTGCGTGCTGCAGCTTCCTTTGAAACTGTGCCAGAAGAGGAAGGCACAGTTTCAAAGGAAGCTGCAGCACGCAATTCGGCTATTGTGCACTCGTACAATGGAAGAAATGGCTTTTGTGGAAATTAAGGTTTCCTATTCGATAAAATTTTCAATTATTAAGCTATTTGATAACGCTGAAACAATCTCCATGAAAATATTCTCAAATAATTGGTTGAATTGCAATTAGTTGTTTTGTCAATGGAACAGTGCCTAGATGGATATATGTCATAAAGAAGCTTTCAAAATCTGTGACGCAGTTAAAATGTTCACCTTCAAAATCTTACTACAGTGATTACAAGCCACTTTTTCTAACTATAAAACTTCAAATGAAACAATAAACTCTTAAAGTTTGCGACATCTCTGCATTATCATGAACTATTGTAATTGAATGCAATTGGTTGTGAACCAGTATTATTCACCATGAAGCAGTGTTAATAATCGTGAATCATTGTAAGTGATCGAGAATCATCATCAGTCATAATAAATCTGCGAAGGTCATTGTGGATCAGCTCAAACGATCACGAATCTCTGTAAATCATTATAAATCGGCATACCGTAAAAGCTCTATTAAGCGTCCCTCTCTCTCTTGAGCCCTCTCTCTATGAAGCCAAATTACCACGCCAAAATTTAAAATAAGCCCCCCTCTCTATTAAGACCCCCTCTTTAGCCTCTGATTTCAAACAAAGAAAACATGCACATCTAGTGGTTCTGTATGATGATAAGACCATGTGCATCAAATACAGCCCATGCAAAGGTTTTATTGTGCGCCTTAGAATCAAGAGGATACTAATGTTGATTATTTCAAAGAAATCCCATGGCATTGTGGCATTTTTATTTTATATATGTTTTATTTTGAATAATTAATAAGCCCTCCTTGCAAATAAGCTCCCCTTTCAAATGAGCCCTCCTTTAGGACCGAAAAAGTAAATAAGCCCCCTCGGGTCTTAATAGAGCTTTAACGGTAAATCAAAACAAATTAGCCCGAAAGATCGTACTCCACCGTCAATGACAATGTCAACGGAAGTAAATTCTCGCCGAGACCCTGTATTCTGATATTTTTTCTTTATAAACATCTTCATAGCAAAGCCCAATCCTTCTTGCTACTGCTCTTTACTGAGCTCATATTACGTACCAGACACCTTCTTCGCACATAGCCTTGGGCCCCTATGTTTTCAAAACCAGTTTGAGGCACCTACATGTGATCAGTCTCGGGCCCACCAATTGGAAAGCAGCACGAAAATCATTAGTCGGTCGACATATTTGGGTATACCGTCTCCTTTTATCATGACTCGGTGCCTTTAATCGTCTACATAAATTTAAAAAATTAAGAATGTACAACCAGGCAAATGAAATTATCGAAAAGACTTCTATGCTTAAGTGCATCTTTTTGTACAACGCGAAATTGAGTAGAAGTACAGGCAAAATGGATAATTTTGATTCATTTTAGCCAATTTTGAATTGAAAACGACGTTTAAGTAAACACTGACCGCTGTATTATCATCGCTATATTATTGCCAAACCAATTGATGATACCAGGGAAATATAATCTCCAAGAAACAAACAATTTGCATCATTAAATGTGGTTTGCTTTAATTAGTTTATTGCTGCTATCTTTGTGCTAATCTTAAATGATAAATCACGCCATTAAACACGGCCATACTTCTCTTCATATTTTCAATTTCCGGCACCTTTACACTACGTCCTTTAAACCGACTGTATTCGTAAACAAATACATATCAAAATTTCATTCTACATTTTCTACAATAATGTCTCTCTCGGTGTCCTGCTATATCCCGCTAAAGTCACAATATTTAAACCACAAAGTAGGTAGTATATGGTGCTTCAACCCTATCCAGACCGGGCTATTTGAGCTGCTAGAGGACTAAGGAGGGGCTCATTCAGCCCCCCCCCCCACTCTAAAATCGTTGTTCCTTGGTCTATGTTGACAAAAATCACCATAGACATAGCAGAGGTTATGACGTATCATTTTTTAAAAATGGATGTCCAAAAAGAAAAATGACGTCATAATTGTTCAAGACAAGTACACAAAAATGACGTCATAGTTAAAGTCACGTAAAACACGGCTGAACTTTTGTACATAGAAAAAGATCATATTTATTATGAATATAAGAGGTAGCAAGGATTCCATAAAATGATTATGGGATGAACCTGAGTTAAGTGCATCAAAAGATTTCTTAATTGTTGACCTTGACCACTGTGAAAAAACAGCCAAATTTCCCCCAATTTAATTCTTTTTTTTATTTTTTTAAACAAATTCACACTTCATAAAATAGAAACTAGAAGTAAAAAAGCATCGAGCCAGTTGAGTCTACCAATGTGGAGCACTGCTCGATTAAGTAAGTTGAAGGGGGGGGGTTGAATGAGCCCCCCCCCAGTCTGGATAGGGTTAAGAACAAGATCGACCAATTATCTTTTTCACCTCACTTTCATCATCATAATCGTTATCATATAACAAAATTAGGACACCCAACATAGCACAGGATCATTAAATCTGGTTTTCCCTGGCAACCGGGAGCTTTTCAATTCATTCGCATTCCTTAGAAAGCAGCGAAAAAACAATGCTACAGTCTACGAAAGACAAGCATTGTCAGTTACAGTATAATTATAGATTGGAAAATACCGTAGAGGCTACAGCAAAGGAATTGTTTTATTTTGAAAAAGGTGAGCCCAAAATTTCTTACTTTTCATCATTTCTTTGCCATGACAAATTAAACAGAGTTTTAGATAGAGTTTTCAATAGAAAATAGGCTAGCCAGTTTCTAGTTAATTTTAAAGTATAATAGAAAGATCAGCTACCTTGGTTTATCTGGAATTTAAATTAGAAGTTTTCATTTAACCTAATAACTCTCCTTTTCATAAAAAAGACCAGTGTAATGTTGTTGGAGACCTTTTAGGTTGATAATCTGAATATGCCGAGAATTCTTTCAAAATGTTTGTTAAATGATCCCGAATTTCCCAACCTTTTACTTAGGGGTATTTTTGCAACGTTTCCAAGAAATTAGTTTAAAGGAATTTCCCAATTTCGTTTATCGTTGCCCTTTCCTGAAATGCACCAATCGCTGGTTGCTCCCACTGGTTGCTCCACGTAGCCATTTTGAAATTGGCAACTCTCGTCTTTTGATCATATGATCCACTTGAGAACGAGACTAGACCTAATCATGTCAAGACATGCCCCGAGGATATGTGCCGTGATTGGTCGCTTTTTTCGTAAAGCACGCTTTCTGCAGTTGTGGTTTCAGTCCTGGTACTTGTTGTTTTTCATTAGTAAACCGGGGCCTGGGAATACCCCTATAACAGATGAATACGAGACTTGTTAGAACACGTTCCGTTGAACCATTGTTTAAAGCCGCGTTTTCCTTTATGACAACAGAAAGCTTCGCAATCGCTTGCAGGAATCACCGGTTTAAAGACCTTCAAAAATAATCTTCGCCCGAGAGCGAGAAGAGATCACGAAACCTGCTTCAAAGGCTGGGTCAGATTTCAGCGTCAATTATTCCAAGGTAAATTTTTTTTGCAAGTTCTTCTAATGCACATTGCATCAGCTTTTGCGATTTTCAAGGCTCCTATGTATTGTTCGCTGCTGCAAGATTTGTGATTAAAATATATTCACAATTGTCCGGCATCGCTAACGGATATACAATTAGCTCGAAAGGTTCGTAGCATCAATTTTCGTTCCATCGTTAAGTGCCTGTGGGATTTTCACTTTTAGTTTTTTACGACGTATTAGTCATTGTTTATTTACACGATTGCGTGATAAATCAAAAAAATTTTGCCAGTTGATCATGACGCAGTTCCATTTCTCTGCCTCGTTAAAATGATTTTCTTCCGAACGAGGCATTTGAAGCAAACAAATGTTTCTAGAACATACGAGGTCGGATTCTAGAATGCTGTTTACAAGATTTTTTGCAAGGGATGTCATTTGCGTCATTTAAATATTGTTCGCTGTAGATGTACTGTATTGTTTTCAATTCTGAGTGAATCATCGGTGAAACTCTTTGAAACTGCCTTTGTGTTTATGGATTCAAGATCTTTTATTTGCAGCCTTTTTATTTAAAAAGAGCTATCTGGTTGAAATCCGCTATATATTTGCAACTGGGCCATTGTTTTGCTTACAATATAGATCTAAAGGACAATTGAGCGTAACGTCCAAAATGTTTGAACTGCGCAACATCATTGTTTCTGGATAACTTCGTGTTCTTTTTGCGTGACGTTTTTATTCCTTACCCAGGGCGTTATAACGAAGTCAAATCGTTTCAAATCATCAAATGGAACTTTCTCTACTATCAAATTCCAAAGAAAACCTGAAATAAGAACTCTTCATCTTCTTCTAAAGATTATTTGAATCTCTTATTTGATTTTCGATTAGATGATCATGAAATCGCAATGGATCAGAAAAAAGCTTTTTAGGCCAGTTTGGCTTTTTTCCCGACTGCCTTCAGGAAAACCTACAATAATGTGAACAAATGCCTCTATCTGGAAGATCAAAATAAACAATATACGTTGCTATGAGAAATAACTTTGCCTATTAAAGCTATTCACGAAATCATGTCGCAAAATTGAAAGCTGCTTTTCAAATGAGAAAGTTGTGCGTTTAGCTCGATAAGCTAGTATGTTTATTGCCTGTTAATGTGATACGTTTCTGGTTTCTGGCAAATTGCAGTTCTCCATATTATTCCGTGAATGCTTTAAACCGGATTTCCAAATCAAAAACTTGCTTTTGATTTGGGCCAAATTTGTTTGCGTGCTACTCAAATGGTTCATCGTGTGACGCTTAAATGGGAAAGGTCATATAGCTACATTCATTTTTGCAAGGGTGAGATAGCGATGTACAGTAAACACCCTTGGCTGCCTTACTTGCCCTTCATTGTACAAATGACTACAGACATACTAAACGTAGATGAATCGTGTGACTCATGATTTCTAATTTTACAAATCGCGTAATCACAGGATCACGTGAATAGCAGAATGGGGACTGGGCCCAATCTTGTTATCAATGCCAAAACAAGCACCGACTTTGTACCGGCATGCTATCGTTGCCACGACAATGATCGCATCCAAAGTTTGCCAGCCTCATGAGAAAATTTCAGCTGGCAAAAATAGTTACGTAATTGTATATATTACTATTTTGACAGTGACAGATTCGCTTCCCACCAATTTTGAGTATCATAAGCCAAGGTTCTTTTACTGAGAGTTGAAAATAATTCTTATTTTTTGTTCCAAGTAATTGTTACCCGAAAATTTCATATGATAACGTTGAAGTATCTACTGTAACAATCGGGGGATTTCCCGCAGCAAATTTTGTCCCTTTCCTACTTTCCTTTAGCCAAAGAAACATCTTGAATCTAAGTCCTTCTTAGTTTTGTACCTTGGATCTGTTCTTGCACGCTTGCTTCAACTCTACTGTTTTATAGATGCAGTTACCGTACTTTTTTTACGGGAAAAGATAGTAAAGGTGCTAACATGAATAACTTTTTCATAAAAAATAGGAAATTCACTCTAATAAATTACTGCTCGACATTCTTGTTTGTACTCGACATTATAGTCTGTTCGAAACATGTGAGCAGGCGCCGCGGAGCAGGGGGGGGGGCTTTAGCCACTTAAGTCCCCACTTTTTGCAAAAAATGCCAAATATTGAGCAACAAACTGCCAGCAAAGCCTCTTTTTATACGGTTTTACCCCCCCCCTACTTTTTTTAGACCCCCATTTTTCTCAACGCTCCGTTGTGCCTGGGAAAGTGAGTGAGATAACATTCCTACAGTACTAGCAAGGGGAATACGAAAACGTCTTTCCAAAGTTTTGAACAAAAGTTGCAAATATTGATTGGCAGTCAAGCCGAAATGTGCAAAGATATTATAATATTTTGACAAAGATCTCTCATTCCCTTCGTATTTGTACTTGGTATGCCAAAATTTACACGGTCAAGCATCATGATACGTAAATAAAAAATAAGGAAATTAACACAGGCAAGCTTAAAATATACAGGGAAGTTTACAACAAAAAAGAAAAAATGCTTATAATCTTAGCGTGTGGATGAAGGTCTTTTCCAGCATTTGTTTACAAAAAATTAATTCCGGTTATTTATATAGCATGGATTAAAGATTTTTTGAGCCTATACGTAAACATATTACAATAACAAAGGTTCATTTGTAGTTAGTCATATTTTCATTTTCATTTCATGCAGAACTTCTTTCGAAGCGGATCTTGATAACAATCAGAGATATAAAATAAATCACTCTGGTTAGGAAAAACACTAAATCGTACTAAGATCATTCTGTTGTTAGAGGCGCTGACTACATACCCAAGAGTCCGTGGCTCGAGCACCTGGCATGACCAAACTTTCACCCAGAGTGAGGAGAATCGCCAGCTCTCTGTAATTCCAAGCAGAGAAATTACGAGGTGTGGTCACATCAAGAGGAAGGACCAGGACACTGCTCGATAAGCATAAGCTTCTCAGTTTCCTAAAAACTACCTTCGGATGCTAGGTAGAAATAAAATGAGAGAAAAAAAACAATTGCAATTTTATTTTTATGAGAGTGCCACTTCATGAAAGGCATGCCTAGGGGTAGCAATATCGTTCTTAACATGTTCACTAATATGAATTTGACAGAGCTAGATCTTTTTCATTTTTATCATTGATGCGCAATGCATTCTGGGTAATCTAGCAATATGACATGACCGAGGCCGTAAATTCACATTCACAAAAAGAATAGTTATCTTGCTGTTTCTCAGTTGTAGAAAATGGTAGGAAAGCGTTCATAGATATCATTCTAACAAAAATATGTCTGCCCCATGATGCTTCTTTGTCTTCCGGGAAAGGAAGGTTTATCTTCCAACATTGTGAGGACGGAATGAAAAGCATTGTTTTCTTATTGATTATATATTTTCAACATCAAGTTGAGTTCTATCTTTGCTAAATGGGGCTGTTTTGCATATGCACAAGCCCCCATTGCCTCATTTCATTGCTAACTCCCCGTATGCCACTCTTTACGTTGTTTTTCACAAATCAGGCGCATTCTTTAAGAAAGGACGCATTCATAAGGAAAGCATTACTATAATAGGCAAAAAACTGGATTGGACTCTGCTAATAGATGTGAATACATAAATTTTGACTTGTTTTCTCTAAAATGTCGAAGTTGTTATCAGTTTCTCTAAAAAGTTAGCATTCTACAAGAATCAAAACCATTAATGAACATAGGCTCGTTCAAAAGCAACATAACAATGACAGGCTGCAGCTACAGACTGTGCAGTCCTTGCATTCAGCACGTAGATTACATGAACTTAGCTGCCTACCACCTATCGCCTAGAATTCATTGTGTTGCTTCAATTTAATCTCAGATTTTGGCTTGCAAATTGACCTATCTGGACGATTTCTGTGTGTTTGATATTTTATTTTTTAGTTGGTTTTGATTAGTCTGTTAGCAGAGGTGTTGCCTGTGCAAATTGTTAGATTCTTTTTGATACCTATTTCTCCAAAGTATAAAACTTCGAAAATGTACTGATAGCGATAAACAAATTCATCCATTTAATGTGCTCAATTCCTGCCCAAAATTGTCTGTGTATTCTCAAATGGCTCAAGACTTCAGTAGAAGCAGTTTGGCCACGTTGTGTTCATGCCGACAGGAACGCCGTTTTGTCGGCAAGTCTGGGGATCTACACCCCATCCCAACCCCTAACTTTTGCCCCAGGCTATAGACTACTGTTAATCAACATGTAAAACAACAAACCAAGAAACTTTAAATATTCGTTGTTAACTATTCTTTTTTCATTGCAACTACATCCTTTCTCCTCCTATACCTCTTCTCATCCCACCAACAATTACCAAACCATGCTATCTTTCTTATTCAAAAAGCTCTTTATGCGAATCAGACTTCTCATTTTTCTCTCAGCCCAACTTCCCCTCCTCTCAAGTCTGAATTTGGCACCACAGACAATTATTTTTATACGGGATTCAGTGATAAAATTTATTTGCAATAAAAGCAAGATACATAAAGTAAATGTAAATATGATTTGGAGGATTATATTGGCTCCTCTTGGCAGACAGTTTTTTACCGAGAGAAATATGATATTGCATTAGGTCAATAGAAAACGATAGAAAGTCATTTTGTAGCAGGGATAAGGTAGTACATGTCTGAACAGGCCTTTCCAGTAGCCAGCTGCAGCTTCGTTTTAATAAAGAATTAAACCATTGCGTCTGTTATAACACAATGAAGCGATTAAGCGAATAATAACCCTGACAATAAAAGGCTTCTTTTCACATTTTGGTGTGTAGGGTGTTTCTTTTTAGAGCACATCTCTGCTCTTCTATCAACTAACTATTTCTGTTTTGCGGTTACTGCAAAATTTAGCAAGAGAAGTAATCGCTGTTTACATCGTCCTTACGTAATGTTCTATTCCAGGTGCCTCCGTCATTGTAAATCGATCTAGTTTAAACAGCTGTTGCATAAAATTTCGCTATGGTGTTCAGAAAGGGGACGTGTTGATGCCTTAACTGATTTTGGAAGAAATTACCTGTATATAGTTAACCAAAGGGAATTCCAATGCTCTAGCTTCTTCAAGTGCTTTATCCAATTCTAATGTTATTCAAAGTCATTGGTAGATGCAGACATTTGCAATATTCGAACTGGCAAAGGTACTAGGCGTCGTTTATAATAAAATTTAGACCAAGGCTTTTCTGGTCTTTGGGAAACTAATGTTGGATTAAGCAAAGGGATCCAAAGGTAAATACAGTAAAACCCATATAAAAGATAAAAGAAGGTGCCTGGTTACGTTGTGGTTTAGTGCCTGGTTAGCGGGAAATTAATCTAAAGACTCATAAATTTGCAGTTTTATATGGTTTTTTCTGTATGCGTTTCTTAATTCACCAAGTCAGTTTTTTAAGAATAATTTTTTCTGAATTAATTTATGTGTTTTTATCTAGGTTTAAAGCCCGTTTAAGGACAGTTTTTATGAATGTGCAATCCTTGCCAAAAGTCCCTGGAACACCCTGCAGTCAATGAAACGTTTTGATGAAATAAAAGTTTCTGTCTATATGATACAGAAATATCTACCTCCCCCAAAAAACAATGTTGGTTGAAAAGCCTCTATTTACACTAGCTTATAGGGTTACATTAGTTGAATAGTTGAAGCTTTGAAACTGTTGTTATTTAACATTATTTTATGGGGAAGAAGGGGATCCTATTGACCTTTGGCAACCATTCATTTAGCTGTTGCCTTTCCAATTTTGTAACTTTCTATCATCCCTGCCTTTCAGATTCCACGAACATTGGCTTCGGTCATAGCCCTTTATCAAATTTGGATGAATGATGGGACACGACCATTTTTCACTCCTGCCCCCTCCACTCCAACCACTTTCCCTAAACCAACTTGAATTGTCGTAGGATCTCACATTTTTTCGCTTCTCTAGTTGTCTGTTACCTTTTTCCAAAACACACGCCTAAGATATGACCATATGTCTGTCTGCTCGCTCTGTCCACTTATTTGAGGCCGCCCTGTTTTAAGAAATCCCTAATAAATACCATCTGTGAAAACAATATTTTGCCTCGAGGCTATACGATAGCTTGGAAGATCCAAGATTATTCCTAAGCTTTTAATGTCATTTACCTTATAAACAGTTGCTTATTGTTTCACAAGGAAATCGCCCACTTTTATTGTCAATTTGTTTGCCCAACTTGTTAACCGCATAACTGTTTTCAGCCTCCGCGTACTGTGAACAATGCTATATTGTGAGCGTGTGCGTTATTTATACTTAATAACCTTAATTAGAAGTTTTGGTTAAAATTAAGATATCGTGCAGCAAATGTGGCGAGGCAGGTATCAATGAGATTCGGAGAGCGTTTCGCTATCCGGCTCAGTGGACCAGTGTATATCCATTGCTGTGCAAAGCAGGCTTGTTTGGTACGGATATCAGCCCCCTTTCTGTTCTCTGTCTCTTTGTCCATCTCTGATTATCTTATCACCCAGCTCCTCTCATTTTTTTATGCGATACTTCCTTGTTAATATTGCAAGTAGATCGGTGTTCTAAGGACTGTTCTGTTAAATATCAACTGTTTACGGAAAGTGGATCTGATTCATATTTTAAAATTTATGAAGCCTTAACCCTTTAGTCAACAAAATTGCAGTTCACTGCGCTGGCTTTGTACCAATAAACCAGGGTGTCAAACTCAATTGCACAGGGTCTGAATTGCAAAACGTACTTTAGGTCGCGGGCCGAGTAGGATAAACATTTCTTGAACACACTTTACATACACAATAAGATAATATGATCTCGCGGGCCAATTTTAATTACACGCTAGGCGGGATGTGGCCCGCGGGCCTTGAGTTTGGCATATGTGAATTAAACTTTGAAAATATAAATCTAGCTTTTTCTCAATACTGCTGAGCCCTGTTGGAAAAATTGACTTAAAAAATTTATTTTTCTTAAAGTACGAACTCAATTTATAAAAATTTATAAGCTTCCTTAAAGATAGCTTTTCCAACTAAATTTACATTTGTCGTCAACTCCTCCTTCGCACTTGTTTTTAAGTAGATGATTAGCTGGTATAATCCATGCAAACCGTTAACAAAAAACAGGCCTATTTTTAAAGTTTATAGACTAAGACGCGCAAACAAAGACTTTTTACAGACTGATATTGCGATGTATTTTAAGTCATTATCACCATCATCAACAGAACACGATTCTATCGAAAATCTCGACATATTTAGGAATGTCTCTCAGCAGTGTCAGTGTCTTCCACCTTTGCATGCATGTCTCCAACCCGTTCCACATAACTTTAAGTTAAGCCTCTTAAAGTCTTTTTTCGTAACTAAACATTCATGGCTACCGTACATCCTCAAATTGCCCCCCTCGAAGAAGCCCCCTTTGAGAAAGACCCCATCCTAAAACGACAAATTGTTAATAACCCCCGCCCCCCCCCCCTCGAATAAGCCCCTACTGCTACTGTAAATCCTAGAATTACGGAAATCCCTCACCTAAATCTGTAAGATCAAGGCACCCCACTGCTTAGGGGCCCTTCTTTTCAGTCTAAAAGAGGTGATGTTTGGCCTATTTTAGACAGGTAAATGCCCAGATATCCTCTAACCCTAGTAACTGTTCTTACGTTCTTCTCCCATCAATTCCGGTGTCTCTATTAACTTACACGATATGATCAAGAGATGTTATTATCTTCTAAATGATCAGTGTCCCTCACTTGTTGTTTACTGCAAATTTTTTTAAGTCAGCTGTGGAATTCCAGTTGTTTATCCCCTGAGACTTTCTGTTATAAGAACCAAATGCATATGAACCTGCAAACGTTTTCCATTATGGACATTTCGTTATGTAGCCCTGGTAACACACTGTCCTGGGAGTGCTCTCAAGTGACAGTTTTGTGGACAATAATGAAGTAAGTCAAACAAACGTGAAATCATCGACACGCAGGTGTTTCCCACTGTTTCTTAAAATATATTTTATCCCTTTGTTCTGCGTTTGAGGTTTTGCCTGAAGATTAACACTGGTTAATTTCCAGATGACTTTTCGTGTTTATAACTGATGATCGCATAAAATCCCGATCTTCCTCACAGCGTTGACTGTTCTGTAGCTGACTCGAAGCAACAAAAATGTACACAAACTTTGTAGAGGCAGTCGACTACCTGATGAGTATCAAGTCTAAGAAGCCAATTGCAGGGACTGTCCATTACATGTACCACGGAAGTGCCAAAAAAGCAACGAAACTCCTGTGTATTACTCCAGAGAATATGAAGAAAGTTGGCACAGGTCAGAAAAAGGTCACGATGAGCACTTCCAACCACATCGAACCAGCCCCAGACCTGCGATCAGAGAGGAGGGTGGTGGGACGTCAACTGGCCCACATTGGTGACAGTTTGCTAGAGAGCCCGGATGCACTGACCAGTAAGCAAAAACGTGGTATAATTTTGTCATTGGCAGTTGTGAGCTTGGCTGGAGTTGCACTCATCTGTTTTGCTAAAGATGATAAGATGACGTAATTTGGAAACTAGAGAGGAGCAAGAGACTAGTTCGAAGAAGTTTATTGTCAATACGTTTAGTTAAAAGCAGCTTTAAAGATTATAGTGCTTATTATATTTGAATTTGAGTAGTGCAAAGGGCTTCTGGAATAACAACCTAGTAGCCTAGGGGCCAATTTGGTCCAGCTTTCCTTCCTGAAACTATCGCAGAAGAATGTTCAAGAATTTTAACCAAGCCTCGTTTCCACGGTTGGTCGTCTCTCGGTCGGTCAGATTTAGCGAATCGTGAGCTAGATAGCGTACAATCTCCCCCTTTATTAATCTTCCCCACCATCAGAAATTTTACTTTTCATCAGGTTATCGCAGCAAAAAGTTCAAAAAGTTCAAAAAATGTCAAACGTTAGTTGATTTTTGTGTTGAAATGAAGATTGTTGGGAAAGCGAACTGAAACGCCAGCATTCGTTATTCAAACTTTTACCCACAATAGAGAGGCTATACTAAAACACAAAAGGGCAACTTAAACATACTGAATCGATCAAATGTGTAGTTGTACGCTCTTTAGAGTTCACAACTTTGTTGAATCACTAAAACTAAATTATTGCAAGCCTTTTTTCCATTGAATCCTCTGCAAGTCAGAGAATTTCGTTGCAATCAGCACACCCTAGTGCTACACACTCTATGGAGTGCACAATCAAAACTATTGTTAAGTGTGGATATTTGAATAGATATTTTGTACAGCGTTACAGTTTAGAGTAACAAATCTTAGTTTATTGGCATATTTGGTTTAAGCAAATTTGTGGTTTGGAAAATTTTTGTAAGTTTAGCTTTTGGTCTCTAAGATCATTTCAAAACAAGATGTATATACTGTGTAAATATTGCTTGTAATCGTGAAAGGAGAAGGATATCATATTGCCAAACGGTGTAAGAAAACTACTTATTCCTATTGAATCCAAGAGTGATCACGCGTCAAAGAAGATTTAAAAATGACCTATGGTGGCATTACAAAAGTCACATGACATCTATCCAATTTGTTTTTGAGAATGATATTTCTAACTAAGAAAGTTACAATTTCAACGTTCCAATATTATTTGAACGTGATTGCTCTTGGATATTTTCAAGAGATAAAAACTTGCTTATGCGATTGTTTAAATTCTGTTTTATTTATTTATCAACTGCTTTGTTGTGTTTTAAATATTGCCCTGTTGTCATTGGAAATAATCCTATTATTGGAAAACGTAAAATAAGTTGAATTTCATAACAAACTGAAACATTGCACAAATCTTACAAATGTATAAATTTATTCTTGGAAAATCCCGAAACTTCGATAACAACAGGGCAATAACTGTTCAAAGAACTATATTTACGGTGCATTAACTTCTTATTTTCAAGATAAAAACGATAATGCAATATGACTTTTATGTTTGATATCTTCTACGCATTTTGAAATAGTTTTACTTTCATTGTTAGAATATGCCCTTTGGCAGTGGAAATATATTCAGAGAAACATTGAAGCAGTATTAGAGGAACTTAAAACCGAGAATTTATTTCTTACTTTAAGAGAGACTAAAGGCTTTAGAAGTAGAAAATAGTATGTCGTTATCGTCCACCCCGTTTCTTGCAGTCACTAGGCCATCCAAAAACTTAGGCAGGTCTTTAGTAATAGACAGGGTAGCTAACCTTCTACAAAAAAATAGACCGGGTAGCTTACCTTCTATGTTTTGGAAGTCCCCTTTAAATCCCTTATACCCAAAATGTATATTCGATAATCTGAAGCAGTGATTCAAACACGTCCTCCTATGAGCCTGAGCAAACTCTTTTTCCAACAGATCAAATTTGCCTGAAAATGAGTAACATTTCAGAATCATCTTGTGGTCAAAATATATTCCCAAGGGGTGCCTAGTTCTTGCTTTTCTCGTCCTTTGTGTTACTGGACATCTTGAATCTGTTCATTTATTGTAAGTCATAAAGTCAGGAAATGGAGACCGACTTACTCGAGGACTCGAGGGGCCCCTACTTGTTTCGAGGACTCGAGGGGCCCCTACGAAAGTTCTTTCTTTCCTACGAGTATGCCTTCAAAGACCAATGGATGCAGTCCCCAGTTGCCCCCATACCACACCTCCCCCTTCAAATTTCTAGGAACGCTTCAGATAAAAAACCAACATGGCTGCTAACAACCTACCCAACCTTAGTGAGCTATTAGAGTACTTTACAATGCCAAGTTTAGATGCATTAGAGATTCCATGAAAATAAAAACTACGGTAGTTTTGGATTCAAAATGTATATTTCTTGTTGTTATTGTTGTGTTTGAAATAAATGTGTTTTTTTCTGTATTCATTTCTGCTTGTGATTCGCCAATGTCGGAAGAGACAGAGATATTTCCAGGCGTGACTTCAACAAATATTCGTTTCCAATCAGGTACCTCTTTAAGAAAAATAAGTAACAAAACATCATCATTCTGACGTAGTGAAATGCTCTAATATGGCACTTGAAATCAGATCTATTTTTTTTCAAGACCTGCAAATAGAAGCTGGAAGTATGATACTGAAAGGATCCTACTGGCTTTTGCCATTCTGAAATTATCTTATTACATTGCAAGTCTCTTTTTACATCGATAACAATTCTCAACAACAGTTGGTTTTGGAGAAGTAAAGTAACCATGCAGTTTTGTAACTTCAACTAATGGTAACTTATTAGTGGTTTGCTGGTGAATTTTTCTGAAGCAAAGGCAGATTCGTTAACCATTTCTCAACCCCATATTTGATAAAAGCAAAAGATTTGCACGGGACAGCCATTTTCGTACGTTTACCGCCAATAGAAGCCTTATACCCCTTAACCACAGGAAAGAGCCCTAATAGCAGCTAACAGGGGTTAGAAAAAACCACATTTTTTGAAAAACAGGAAATACAATTAGGTTTTCAACTTCCCTATCTCCCCCCTTAAAAGAGATGCATTTTCTTTGATTTAGCAAGTTGAGAAACATAGAGCAAGCGATATTAGTAGTTGTATTATTTCGCTCTGTTATAAAATATTTTACTTTCTAATTACCGTACTTTCTATTTTCTATTTACAAGCAAAATTTCAACGTTTTTCCATAAAATTTCAACTCAACAAGACAACTGTAACGAGATATTTGCTCAAAATTCTACAACAAAGTAATTCATAATCAACAAAGATGGACATTTTAGATAAGACTTTGATATCCAAAAGTCAAAAATGTCTTTGAAAAAGCAAATGAGATAGATTTTCTATCTTTGTTCCAACGTTAGGCGTAGGGGCAGCTGATTTTTTCTTGCAAAATTCGGGCAGGAGCCTTCTCTAAAGACAAATGGTATCAGAATATTAAAAAAACTACATTTCGAACACGTTTATAAATTTCTAGGATGAGTAGAGTGGGCGTAAGGAAAAATCTGAAACAGGACCTCTACTTACAGACTGCAAGAAGATCCAATCTAAATGCGCGGATCACATCAAACACAATAGCATAATGTAAAAGTGAGAATTTTTTCTCGTTAGCTAGGGGGAGCTGAGTTATAGAGCTTCAGTTGAAGAGCTTTAGAAGTTTTGGAAAGGTATTTGAACTTGAGCAAAATTTGTTTAAATATGCACATAAAAGCATCTTGCGCCCCTTATGTTCGAGGGCCTTTAGTTGTCAAACTAAGGTGTCCTAAACTGCCTTACGCCACTGGCATTTGAGAATGCAAGCGTGAATGCTAGCCATTCAACAGAAATCACAGAAAGGTCTGCTTCTTCTACAAAATAGATTCTGCAAATCAAATAAATCAAGCAAAAAAAGTGTATGGATTGTTCAAAATGATGCATGATGACAATGTTCCATATTTTGCTGAAGGGATGCAAATCCTGGCCCACCCTTGGTCACTGTTCCAGCAGCATCATGTTCAGCGAAACGGACATTCAGCTCACTTAGGCACATAAGAACATATCTTCGTAACATCATAACTTCGTTACACATATCTTCATAACACAGCAACAGACTTGACAATGTCGCCCTCTCTAACAACGAACGTTAATTCTCAAGTCATATTCTCGAAAAAAATATCGATAAAATAATCGATATATTTGGTCACCGTCGCGGGAGAGATTCGTATTTCTTTTAATGGAAACCAGAAAGCTATTTTGTAATGTGCCATGTTTATAAAAATGCTAATAAGTAAGCCTCATTTTAATGATTTTGTCAGTCGTTGCTCGATTGTCAGTCGTTGTAATATTAGAACTTTTCATGTGTAAGGGTATACTACATAAAAATATGGACATTAGTAATTTGAGCCCCCTCCCCCCTCCCCCCCTCCTATCTGAACTCACTCCGTACGCCTATGCCTAAGATATCAAAACCTTTTGTTTTTGAAGCCACTTTTATCTAATATCAATTAGAAAGGTATGAAGATATTGCTTCATAAAAACACATTATCAGGGACCGAAATAGGAAAGCCATAGCAAAAGACAAAAATGAACAATAATTTAAATAAGCTCGCTTTTGTCAATGACACAGTACCCATTGTCACTTCCACTTTTACAGACTATTGCAATTCTTGCAAAAGCTTAATTTTTCATTTCAGAAATCAAGTAGGTTTTCTCCCGTTTTCTCCTGTAAAAGTGATGCCGTTAAGATAATTGTTCTTTCATTGACTATTAATTGGCGCAAGACATAGAACAAAATAACAGGAAAAGATATTCCAGGTCAGAAATATTCTTACTGTTTTAGATTGCTTATCCAAGAGGTCCCTGTTGGGCTTACAGAGAGAACGCAGATAACAAAGGAGAGCCGCCAGTCACTTGAAGACTCCGAAGCCACTGAACAAATTACTCCGACAAAAAATGACTCCTTTAAACCAAGACACTGTTTTGCAAGGAAGAGCCTTAATAACGCTTAGATTTTAGAACCTAACTTTTCCTCCTGAGACACTCTTACCAAGGAGTTGGATACCCTTTCTGCATCACAAAATGGCGACATCTGAAAATGATGCTGATGACGTTTGCTACTGTAGTTGGCTTTCCATTTGAAATATCTTTGCTTTCTTGCAAAATTTAAAAGTGGCAAAGCAAAGGCTTTCGC
Source organism: Rhopilema esculentum (assembly GCF_013076305.1). Next base: position 10,249,186 of record NW_027019317.1, read on the forward strand.
TTTTTAGTTTGTTTTCCCACGTAAACGAATATGAACTTCGCTGGAAGTGATTAACACGAGTAGCTGTGTCGAGCTGCTACAGTGAAAATGTCGTCGATATAAACACGTGGGTTCGTAAATATAATTCTTTACAGTTTTCAACAGCAACAGATACCTAATAAGTAGGTTACAAATCTTTATATCTAGACTCCTCTTTTTATTATCCTGATAATCTTATTTTCTTTTTCCTTTGGACAATTTTCCTCAACACTGTAAAATTTGGATAGATTTACAATTCTTTTTTGTGACCAATCCATATCTAATAGAAAGTCACAAAGCTGCGGTAGCCATATGTCAGCTCTTCGCGCATCTCCCGGTTCATAATCAATTTCGTATCTCTCTCGCCACGCAAAATACTTCAAATATTCTTCGTCGTGTTTGTGTAAATAATTGAGGTACATGACTAGCTTTTGAACAGTTTCGAATTTCGTAGCATCGATAAATGACCCTGGTATCAAGGTATCCACGTTTGCTGTCATAACAACTGGAACGTTCCCCCGTTGAAGCGCTCCCCAATACTTCTCTGTTACATAATCTGTGCAAAGCGAGTTCTCAAAAGCAAGATAAAATTTATACCGTGATAGATATTGCTCGCATTCTTCCGTATTACGATTGCAGATCCTCACAGGGCCATAATCCTTACTGCACTTTCCAAAAACATCGACGCGGGCGTATCTTTGCATTAGATGCACGAAATCGTTTCGGAAACGCACGGCGCAGTTGCTCACACACCAGGCAACAAAACCTGTTTTTGATTTAACATCTACTTTTTTAGGCCGGCTTTCCATAGTCTTGCTGTGATACCCGTACGGATGGACAATGTCTGAGTTTCGCTGTGGTGTTACGGTCAGGTTAAACAGCATTTCGTTTGAAAGTACCTTCCGCGTATTCTTAGGGCTTTCTAAATTGAAGTAAACCCAAAGCTGACCTGCAAGTAGCGGCTTTGATCGCAGTTTTATGAAATTTTCAGGTAATGGCAAATCTTTTCCGTGAAATACTACTGCATCACTTTCCGTAAACTTTGCAGGATCTCTGGTCAGTTCGCATGGCTCATTGTACATCAAAGAGCTATGGATCTTCTTTGTCTGTAGGAAAATAAGAGGATCTTTCCCAGAATACTTCTCTGGGGGTCTTGTTTCCAACTTTTCCAATGAAAATCCAGTTCTCAGTCGGCTTTGTTGTCCCCTAATTACGTGATTTTCCTCCTCGATAAGGGCTCCATTTTGTATTAGTATGTACACAGCGCAAAATATTAGGCCAGCTAGTATGGCTTTGAGTTTATACAAATTGTTCGAGCGAAGCATACTACAAACCTTCACATACCTACGGACGACATAACATGCTAGAAAAAAAACAATGCACTGCTGTTCCTGACCAAAAGTCGAGCTTCACAACATCTGGCGAGTTTATCGTCATTGCTGTCGTTTGTTAAACGAAAGTTTTATTCAATAATGCTGAAGGAGTAGCTGTATTCTATAACCATGTTCAATTTAAAGGAGCATAGGATACAACCACCTGTTACAAACATGTTTCTTGCAAAAGCCCTGTTTAGATGGAATTCCTATTGCTGCAAGGGAGAGCTGAACGAACAGCAATGCATTGCTGATTCCCCTTTTTCAATGATCTATTCAGGGACCACGTAAGCGTTGGGCTAAGGGGGCTCTAGCCCCCTCCCCCAAAATACTTTCATAATAAACTTAAAACCATTTACCCCCCTTTAAAAAAGTTTTAGCCCACACAATCTGTAATATGCTTTGCGGTTCTTGCGTCTGTTGTAGGGGGCCTTGTTTGGCAATTATTTGAGGTACGGGAAGCAGTTTCATATAGCCATGATTAAACTGTATCGAACATTTTATAGTCTAGACTGCTATCATGAACCTATTTGCAGGGTTCATTAATCTTGAAGCGTTCAATTAAATGGGCCTTTATTGAAGCATGTATTTTGAACTACTAACAAGATAAACATGTGTCTGAACTCAACTAAAACCCTTGGCGATTCATCCAACATCGCGACCGAGAACAGGTGGCGATTCAGCTAATAAGTTGCTACCAACAATGCAAACCATGGTTATAGACATCGCATCAAGAAACTGTTATAGGGTTCTATAATGAAGACGTCATAGAATCTAGTTTGAGAATTTGAACCAGAACACTCGAAAGAATAGGTGTATTAGCTAAGTGTATTACAGGTTGAGGCCACGTTCATACTGCTCCATTCTCCGTTTTCGTTGGTGAAAACGATGTCAGTTAACACTACACTGATCCGTTTTCAAATAAATACGATGCGAATACAGTAAGTGTTAACACTGCTACAACAAAAACACTTCTGGTGGCCTCATTTTTGAGCACAGGCCTTAACGAATCCACATCAAATTGGCATTATTATGAATGAAAATAATTGAAATTAAATCGCGAAACTTTTTTGTAACAGCCCTCCGTCCATTGTGAATTTTCCACTTTAAAATGGTTGAGATTTGGCGTGCCAGAAAGCACATATGCTGTTGCCGTTGTTGGCATATTCAAAGAGATTTCTAAAATACTGAACACCCCAAGAACACCCTAAGAACAAGCCATAAAAACCACATTAAAAGGCTTAATGTCCCAAAAACATATCTAAATCGACATATGATTCGAACAATAATTTGGTCAATCATTCAAAATTAATGTTGGGGCGGGAACAGACCTGATAAGTCTGATGTTGTTGGTGTTGTTATACAACCAAAGATGTTTTGCGCGTCAAAAGTGTGAACGGGGGTTTATACATATGGAGCAATTTCAGACCCATTGTGCCCTTAGTAAAGAAGCTTGTTCCAGCTTCGTCGCTGAAATTGTGTACTATTGTACATTATAATCTACACTAATGATGATATATTGAGACAAAATTATGGCTGTGTCCGTCTATGTCCGTATGAGCTTGCAACAGCAACGCAATAGCAATAGGGTCGTGTGACAATATGGCGATCGCCGTATCGGCATTTCGATGTGTTAAGTAAAAGAAGATTACAAACTTGTCGTCAAAACTTGAAGAAATCAAGTTTAGGCATTGTAATCACAACCATGGCAATTAATTCGAACAGGATGAGAAAACTCTTTTTCAAATTCAGGCTATTAGAAAACCATCGCGTTTCGATTGTTGGATAGCTAAAATTGAACATACCTACGGTGGTTCCTTTTGGGGTGTGGTCAAAGTGAATCCTCTGCAACATCCTGGAATCATTTTGTTAATTCAATGTGCATCAGCGTAATTGGCCTATGTTGTGTAAGCAGTACTAAGCCTGTAAGTCACATTCCCCTACACCCACATCAGTTACGTGTTTCGTGTTTTCAGTTAAGAAAGCCGTAACCAGACGTAGGAAACACAACAATTGCGTAAACCAGCCTGCAGAGTATAGCTGTTGTGCGCATGAGATCAGTGTAGGTATGCACGTCAAAATCTGAAATTGCACACCGAATTTAAAATAGCATTATTATACAAAACTTGTGTTTGCACACCTTACAGTCAAAACTGGAACATTTGCATGCGGAAAAGTGCCTGAAATGATTATGTACATGCGAAATCTCATCAAATACTGCCATACTGTTGCGTAAATCCTGAAAATTTTCCAAATTTAGCAATTCATACTGTATCAACTATAAGAAACCAATATTTGCTTAAAAACATAGAAAAAATTATGTTGATGATTTTTGAACTTATCAGCTAGCACATGCGGATATGCCCTTCTCATCTCAGCCCCATTAAATTGACTTATTCCATTAAGTAGTGCGCAAAACCCTTAGTATTGAGAAAGTTGTCATAAGACATTTTTAATCTTTTAGACGGTTCCCAAAGAAAGACAAATATAAAAGTGCATCTAAATGGCACTTGAAGGAATATTTCATAAAATAGAAAAGCAAAATGGCACTTGAAGGAATCTGCTTTACAGTGCATCTCTCCTTCAATCCCCACTGGCAATTTTCAGCGAGCAGGAATTATCAGAACTGGCGATGCAGTTACTTTTTAGAACGATGAAAGTGGAGAACAACACAGTGTTTGGAACTTCTTGCTGCTTTTTGACATTTCTCAATGGGTTGTTAAAATACAAAGCAATGCCAGACCCCACCTTTTCTTCAGCAGAAGAAATGAAAATATTCAAAACTGCCATTTTGTACTTATATATACCAATGCAGCTCAGCTAACAGATACAAAGTGTGTCCAGCACTTGAATAACTTTTCGTTCCTCTTTCTTCTTATCTGACTGCAATGCTAAATACACAGCAGTCATTTGCTGAAATGCTTTCCCAGTAGGTATCGACGCTTGGGCATGCCTTCTTCACAACTCTGTAAGATAGAAGATTAGGAGAAAGCTAGAGAAGTCAACTTGGCAGGGGGGACTTTACCCCTGAAATAATGTGGCGGTAATCCAACTATACATCACTAAATGAGCCTAAATAAGACTTTTTTCAGGGCTGCATAAAGTATCTGAATCAGGGAAGCAGGTTCCAAGAAATGGTTAATATTGGCCCAATTTTAACCAAAATAAGGAAAAACCAGTAAAATCATGGCACTAAGCTCAAGCAAGTCTCAAACTCAAGCAAAATGTTTACACTGGAAAGAATATTAATTCGTTTTTTTATAGATATCAATCAATAACTGAAAGATAAATTGCACTACATTTAGAGTAAAAATGAAGATAAAATGCTAATATCCTCCTTGCCCAGTGCCTAGAAACATGTAAAATACATTATTGCAAATCAAAAGTTTTGTTCTATCCGTATGATAAGGGGCTTTTGAAAAGATCCAGGATGGTGTTATTCTGAAGCTAAATTATAGCTGCATTACCAAAAAATAACTTAAGTCAAATGGCAAAATATAAATTTTTGAGCAATCATAGCAAATGATTAAACTCTCTTGAAATTTTTATTATCCTTAAGAAGCAAACCCAAACAAATAAAAATTCCTTTTTAGTACATTGAATCAAATCTTAGTGCTGAGAAAGACGACAGAATGTTTTCTCTCGTTTCGGTTTCCACAAGGAAAAGAATAATTTTGAATCTCTGCTACTTTGTGAGCGATTCCCTTCATCATTTAGTTTCTGAGACACTTTAGGTATTAGCTTGGAAAACATTTGAGTATGAAGAGTTAGCAAAGAACATACCTGTAAAGATTTGTGACTCCGTAAAGTAACCCATCGCCAAACGAATACTTGATGTCAATTAGCTTGACATCTAACGAATTTCCCAAGGGCCCTTTCCAGGCTGATTCCAAGGACAATCTTTGGTACAATCCTCCAAAAAGCCCAATTCCAACCAGAGATCCATCACCCATGGTCGTTATCCCTGTTACACAGCAAGAATTATTCACTCTTCTGGTCCACTTGCCTTCCAAGGCGGGTCTCTCCCACAAGTGATTGTCGGTACCAACCCCAACTAGTTTGCCGTTCTTCAACTCAGTTACCGATTTAACACAGCAAGAGTTGGGAATTTTCTTCCATGAGGCTTCCCCTAAAAAGTCTCGGTAATAAAGACTCAAATCCATTCCGATGCCAACCAATCTACCATCACGTAGAGTGGTGATAGTCTTTATCTGAAAAAGATCAAAGCCTTGAGTTTGTAATTGACTGTTAGTGACTAAAACGAAGGAGTGCAATTTTTCGGCCTAAGCATTTCGAATTGTCTCTACTAATATTCCTTTGACTTGTCTTTCACAGGACTGCTGCTATCCGTGGTCAAATTAAGGATATATTTGTTGTTTTACTAATCAGAACATCGTAACATTATCGTTGCTTTAAAAAAGCCTGCTTTTTGGCAGCTTTGAAAAAATGCCATAACTGAGATTACCTTTCGAATTTTCAACTTTACGAAAACGTTATGTCAGCATGGAGCATGTTACAGCTTTTCACATGAAACAAATTAGCCCCTCAACCCCCCCCCCCCCCCCCTCAAGCTGCTGCAATAAAAGGTAAAAGAGACTTGGCCCCCTACTTTTGTTTGTGTTGCCCCTCCCCACATTCAAATTCGCGGCTTGGGCCCTGTCATTCCACCCCCATCTCCACCCATGTTCAGCCACAATCTGATTATTCGTAACCTGATCATTCATATTTTATAATTTATAACAACAAATGTCAAATCTAGTTGGGGCAAAATTTGAAGATTGGAGCTGTCGATGATGCTTTGAAACGTTGCTCTTACTTGAAAATTTCAATAACTAGCTAGTCAAACTATGATACTTACAAATCCGCTGCTGATCACTTGTCCCCATGAGGAGCTTAGGTGCCGCTTAAAATAAAGTTGATAGTTCTTCCCAACGCCGATCAGCTTTATGCTTGCATTGACTGGTCTCTTAACCAAAGCAAAAGATTTCACACAGCAAGTTCCTTTTAGTTTCCTCCATCTAGAGTGCCATCTCTTTAGGTTCCTTACTCTTACACGATGGTCGGCTGTGATACCTGTGGGTTGAAATTGGATTTCTGTTTAACTTAGCGATCAGTTAACAGAAAATAAAAGTCGTAGGAGAGAGATGTGTTCATGTTATGTTGCTGTTTAAATGATGAAGTTAGATCACCTTATCTACGTATTTGTAAAATTGAATTAAGGGCCATCTCGGCCTAGATATCGATAAAAAAGTACATGATAGTCATTGTCTCTTTGTCGTTTGGTGCAAGGTTTATCTTAGTCAAAACATCCAAAGTGTATGATTTTACAATATTTTTTTCGTCTGTGCCACTTTCATGGCACTAAGGCCGTGGGCAGGCAGCTGATAATTATCGTTAAAACATACAACTTTAATGATACCTGGAGTAATTTGGAATGTTTTAAAAAGAAAGTTTTTAGTAAAGTTTGGTAAGAGTGCATGTCCACCAAGTTTTTTAATCAACCTTTTTAATCTTCGTTTAGGAAAAAGTAATATTCGGTTATTTTGGATTACAGCATCGACAAATGTAGGCGTCGTGTCTATCTATTGCTTCGAAGAAAAGAAAATAACAGATAAAGTATACTAAAGAAAGAATTGAGCTGATCAATGATATTGTCACAAGCAGGGTTTATTTTAACGTGCAGTGATAACCAATTTGCACAGTAATAAATCGTTATTGTGCTGTGATAAACTCAAATTTTGTGCAGTGATAAAACTAAAATTAAGAGATTTGGCATTAAAAAAGCAAAATTGAAGCAACTGCCAGTAGACACATAAAGCTTATAAAAGAGCATCACAATATTAAAAACGAGAACATAACAGTAACAGTGTTCATAATCTATGAAATCTCTTTGAAAATTGTTCAGTATCTAAAACCTATCGAGATTTTTCATAATCCAGTTAGTTTGATGGGTGTGGTCATGAAAATTTTCAAAAGGTGACACCCAAATATTAAAAAAAAATTGAATATGTGCAGCGGTAAAAAATCTGGCTCAAAAGAGATGGGAGTATCGATGAAAACTACCTGCAAAGAGTTAACTTAGTGCGCGAAAGCTATTTTGCAAATGTGAATGCAATCTTTTGTACGTACCATACAGTTTATTCTTGGTTACAAAGATATCGACAATACCACTCGCCCGAGGTACAGGTGCCCATCTACCTTTGAGACGGCGACGGATTAAAACATCTTTCTTATCCGATAAGCCAAACAGTTTCTTCCCGGCACCAGCAATTGAAATCAATTTAAGAGTCTTAAAAGACCTTTTCCAATTTGATCTAAGAGTTTTCTTCACATACAGCCTTTTTCCGCCAGCTCCTAAACCAATGAAGACACGGGCACCTTTGTACTTCATAGTTGTTACATCTGAAACACAGCATGACTTGGGAACGCGCCTCCAATTAGAGAAAAGAGACCTCTTCAAATATAGATGCTTGTTTTTTCCAACTCCAACAATTGCACCGTTCCTAAGAGTATGGATTTTTGTGACGCAACAGCTTTTTGGGATTTTTATCCAACTGTTTGAGGTAGAGAAATTGCGTTTGGTGTACAAGTGGTTGTCCAAGCCTACCGCGACTACTTTGACTGGCAAGTGGAAGGAGCTCGAACTTCCATTGCGAACCAGAAGAGAAAGCAAGACAGTTGCAGCTAAGACTGGGAGGGTTTGCATTTCAACCACAAGGGAATTTATCCTCCTTTTCCTAACAACAAAAATTTCCGTAACATTACCACCAAGGCTATAGAAAAAGCTAATAATTACAAGAATCATCTTCAATATTTGTTAATCTCTGCCTTGAATTTGTCGATAATTCTTCCTTGTACGTGTTTCACCGTAATAGAAATGCGTATTTAAGCAGGGGAGGGACGATTCATTCACAAAGTTTAACGGGAAACGTGATATGATATTGGTGAACAAAAAATAGAATGCTATAAAGAAGTTTAAAATAAGTATGAGAAAGAGCTTTGTTGTTCATAAAAATGTTGAGAAATGCTCTGATGAGCAGCAGTTTAGAGGGCCATTTCAAGACGGAGGCAAATGCAAAAACATTGTTTTCTAGGGACCTGATAGTTTGAGTTTATTTCGAAAAAAATTATTTTTCTCATTAGATGGCTTTTATAGCCTAAATAAAATAAACTATTTGATGTGGACCAAAGCCCCAAAGTGAACTACCTTTGTAGCATAGGCCCACATTTGAAGACCAGTTTTACAACTGCTAGTAATGAAGTGTACGTCGATGACCCTAAAACCAAGATCTGCGATAAAAGAATATTTATTTGTTGAGTCAATTTTTTTATAATGGAAATCGCAGCTTTTAGTATTTTAGTAGCACAATAGTAGCTTTTCATAACAAATCAATGTGAATAAACTTACTCTAAGTTTCGATGTGAACTTTGCTTCTGCTTCAGCTCTATCTTCAGCGAAATTTGCTCACTAGCTATAGCAACCGTTTTATATACTCAAGCAAAATAAACAAAGGCAGTGAATTGGCAGGGTTTGTTTCTAAATCACCACAACAGCAAATTTTATGTCGAGATAATTACGCTATTTTTCTTACTAATAAAAAGTGAATCTCCTGTTTTCTGAAATTAATCTAGATCAAATATAGAACAGTAAAATTTTAGTGGAAATTTTTATTTGTGTTTGATATAAGCCCACATATAAATTTGCTACTAATATTTAATGTTTACTTGTTTAATTGTTTGCTCTATTTTACGGCAGTTTTAAACAGCGCATCTGTGACAGCTGCTCTAACAGATCTCAGTCAACAGTTCGCTTCCGTGTAGTTCTGAACGATTTGCTTCCCCTAAGGGGGACTTCCTACTTTCCGTGTGTCCATGTCAGCAATATTTTGCTGACACCCAGACACCAGCTGCAGCTTGAAAAATTCCAAATATTGAGCCTCAAAACAATGTTACATATCCATGGATAAATGTTTTCTTCAGCTTTCTGGATATCATGACTTCGTTTAAAATTAACGGACGTGGAAAGATAGGGAATATCCCCCTCCTAGTCACTCTAAGAAGTGAAGAATCGAGTTACATTTGTGCATTAATAAAGGATAATTATGGCATGATGAAGCTAAAGTCTCTCCAGTGATATATTTAAAATTTTCGAAAAATATTTTACTGTTTCACTTGAACCAATTCAGAAATAGTTTCTACCATATATCTTCAAATTTAACCACGATGCCTGTGTTTGAGACCTTGCTTAAGAAAGATAGCTAAAAACTTTCACAGCATTTGAAAGATAAGTGTATTCTAACTTTATCATGGGTTTGGAGGGCGCAGCCATTCAAATATTTTGTCGTCCCCGTGACATATTCTTTGATTATCTGTTTGTACAGTGATCCATTTTAGTAAAAGCATAGGTAATATAGCTGCACTCATTCAGAATAGGCTAGGGGAAACTAATATTGAAAAGGGATGTAAAAAAGCGCCTTGGTTATACTCGCGAATTCTTTCAAAAAGCGCAACCCTTTGAAAGGCTGAAACTCTTTATTTCAGCGAACATCCTTTTCGAAAAAAAGAAGTGAATAACCTACAGGAGCAGCGCCATTAACTCAAAGGGGTGAGGTGATCTTGTAGATGGAATGTAAAGCCATGTCCTAAAAGGCTCTATCATATGTTTTATTCCCTGGTTCCATTGAGTTTCCACGTCTAAGGAAATGAACACTTTCTTGAAGGAATCCAGGTCCCCTTTTTTCTCCCAAATTGTGACAAATCATATCGGTGGATAGTCCAATGTTTGAAACTGTCTAGAAGATCACTTAATGAATTTTGCAAATACCTTGAAACTGTCTCTAGTGGACGGAAACACGAGGGTAGGGTAGGCAGTTAATGGTCTTTAGTGTTTTATCTGTCTACATAAGCATTGGTCAACCAGAAAAGAATTGGAACGAAAAAAATACTCTATAAGTTGTAGCTTGTTATTTCCAATGTGGATTTGACAAACACGGAAATCCTCAGATCAAATAATTTCAGGCCAATGCCAAACGGTAAAACGGAAAGGACGGAATTGCATGTCGAGTTTTGATCTGTATATTTGCAGCATTTTTATGGTTGACAAAATAACATGATATCAAATCGAAAAATGATATTAAATTCAAAACGATGTTAGATAGAATCACCAGTTAAAAATTTTATGCTTTCAACCTAAGCAAACATTTAAACGCATAGTATTGTTGTGCGATGCTACACAGATTCAGATTCACAATGCTGCGCAGAATCTAAAAATGCCCTAAGTGCTGTATCTATATCTTCCCTGGAATGCTGTAACCTCGGTCCAGGTCTTTTAGCATTTGTTGCATCTTTTTGAATAGTCATATTTTTGTCGAATATTCACGTTTGAGCCTTCTTCTTCGCCCTTTCATTTAACCAGATCTTTTCATGGTAAATCTCAGAGAGTCTTAAAGGCACCAAGTTTGTTTGACCAGTGATTGGATCTCAGTTTGTTTTCATAAATACTCGAAAATTTTGCACGAGATGTTAGATCGTCTGACTAGAGCTTTGGCTCTAGAGATTACAGTCTTTTTTATAAGTATTTTTTAATAAGAGCACAAGCCTCGAAAATGATCGAAAGTTGAGAACAAATCAAGAACAAGCTAAGACTGAGCTACTAGAAATGGTAGTTTTGAACAATGTTTTATCTCAAAAACAAGGACTTTTGCCATATGTGTATGCTTTTTCGGTGAATTTTCAAACTTGTCAGCAAATAAAGGCTGTCTCACTAACTTTGTTGGCAAATGAGGCCTGTACACCACCCTACAAGCTAAATAGCTAGCAACTTCACTGCTTAAACACTATTGATTTGTGAACAAATTTAGAACAATCTAGCCTCAGATTTTTAGAAAAATCTAAGAATAGCCAGCCTGAACTTCATTTAACCGGTTCTTGAAAAAGGGCGTAATCCTTCCAGAAAAATGACTTTCCTGGACAAAGCTTGTTTCGCAAAGCTAAAATACAGGAGATGTCTTTTCAGCTTTTTAATGGCCCATTCAGATGCGTAAAGAGAATTTTTGATCAATAAGTGCAATTTTGAACTTACGAAATTTTCTCGATAGCATTAAAATGAACAAGTACTATTGTCAGCTGATGAATCTAACTGCAACACCGGTACCAAAATAATCAAAGACTGCTAAAAAGAGCCATTGACAGAATTAGTAATTCAAACTTCGCTGTTGTACTTTGTTATAGATCGTTAAGTGAGGCATACAAAAATATGCTTTAGGTCTCAATTTAAAGCTGCAAAGAAGCATAAGGAAGTTTACATCTTTCTTAATTGAAATTTACAGAAACACTAACTTCGTGATCAGAAATTGGTCATCTGAATGAGTGCTGTATAATCAACCTTGTCTCTTTTAATGAAATCCAACTGTGAAGCAACAGAGATGAATTCTGAAAAACGAAAGAGTAGACAACTTGACCTGGTCGTGAAAGCTAGCTGACCCACAACATGCAAGATCAAGTTGAAAACAAACAATTAAAAGTTAACTCACGGAAGAAGCTAAGTAAGGTCATTGAGGTTACAAGAGGGCAATAATGTCAAGTTTCTCTTCTCCGTTTTTGATCCTTACGTGACAGGCTTATAACTCACCAGTGAGATTGAATTCTTCCATGGAATGTAGCGCATTTCATTTTTGTATAATTTGCGTTAAATGCGAATAGTATATAGATATTTGTTTCACAACAACATTGCTTTGTAAGAAATGGCATTACAATTCATGTTGACCCTCCCCCCCCCCCCCCATAACTGTAACGGAGACGAAAGTCTGCTACTTTTGAGTAACTCACGAAATAAAGATAACAACTGTTGGTATCAGTAAGAATTTGACTGAATTAGAGGTTACTAGTTTCCGTTTTATGTACAAACGTAATCGAGGCTATTATTACATAATCACGTGAGGTTGGTCCTACTACAAAACCGCAATGATATTGTTAAATTAGGCCTCAGTCAGCTAAACCCACGACAATACTCCCTGAAGTTAGGTTGGACTCCATCTGTTTCCGTCAAGTTAGGATCATGAAACCGAGAATAACACAAATCGTTAGATTTAGGGTTAAAAGTCAGGAAAACGACATACGTTGCGCTGGGTCCTTTCTCATCATGAAAATTACTATTGTGTCTCAAAGAGCACAGTGACTGTTTCGTAAAGATGTGGTCTCGAAAATTTCCTATGGGCCTAGTACCCACACCCCACTCAATAACACGCGCGTCCACTGCTTACTTTCTTTACCGTCACGTTATTTTCTTCAGTCATATTTTGTAGGTGTCGAAGTTGGAGCATAAATGTTTGCTTTGATGACTGCAATTTCATGATTAACATGGCATCGGTTGGAGGACATCGCATGGACATAGGAAAGCAAAAGAAATGAATGACATTTTTTAGTAACAACGATTAATCCATTGTTATAACAGAGAATGACGGGAAAATTAACTTTCTAGTTGCCATGGTAACTATATGGTATCATTGTCACATTTTCTTCACTTTTCCTGTAAGATATCTTATTGTTGTAGGCATAGCAACTTCTTTATAAATATTGATAATAAATATAATCAAAAAATGATTATGTTTGATGCATCATCCAATGTTAGTGAATGAATGAATACTGTGATGAGTGAATTTAATTGTAAAATCACCTGTAGCTAGATTATGTTTTGATCAACAAAAATCGTAAATAATAGAACCGTATTCCCTATATAATTTTAATTAATCCATGTCAGTGAGATTCTCATCATTGAAGACATCAATTGGTATAGACATGTTGCCATTTTTTCAATTTTAAAATTTTCTATATTTCGCTTTTATCTTTCTTCTCGAACGCAATACATTTTAAGACAAACTTCGCCATCGTTTTCTGCCAATTATAATATTATTTATCGTGTTCCAAGATGGTCACCTAACCCAAGTCAATCTCATCATTGTACAGTAAACACGCATAAAAGAAACTACAGATTATGAGCCTGCAGGTTGATCAAGCACAATTAATAGAACAACGGCCGTGAAAAAGAGAAAACAGCGATCGGCTTTTTGAGAAAAGAAATACGATGTTGAAGCAATGGGTAGCTGCATGACTGGCAGGCACCGCGCAGCCATTGGGCTAGCAGGGGCTATAGCCCACCCACTTTTTTGCAATAATAGGCTGGAAAATTTTTTCGAAGGTTTACTCTAACGCAACTTTGGATTGTTTACTCCTATGTGGTAGTAGTTCTCATTGACTGGGAACCATTTTTGTTCTTTTTCTAGGTGTTTCATCTTGTTTTTTGATATGATGTATTTTCTAACTTTGTTAGCTTGGTTATTTATTACCCTCGAGCTAATTCTATCTGTTTTTAATAGTTATTGATATCTTCTCTGAACAAGACTGTTAATAAAAATTCAATAGAAATAAGCAAGTATTTCCTAAAAGGGGCGTTTTCCGGCGTTCAAGAGGGCATGGCCTCAAAAAATTTTCGGTCACACCCATTTAAGCCCCTTTACTTTTAGAGTGGTGCGTGGTCCCTGATGGCTGTTACAAAAAGAAGAATATATTTGAAAGAATCCAACCTTGCCTTGCTATAAGAAAAGCATAGGAAATTTTTAACACAGGTGTTTACATAAAACAGACAGTGAAGGCTGTGATTGAATTTCTCAGTACTGCAGTGATCAAAGGTATATAGAACACATAGACATAAAAGATACGTTACTCAAAAGCAAAATTCAAACACACAAGGTGACATGGGCCATTTCTTAGAAACAGAATATCTTGCGGATAGGATACGTAACTTGAAACAGAAACAGGACATCTTGAGGATATTGAAAGGATAAGCGGGAACAGCTGGCTTTGGTTCGTCAATTAGAACATAGTCGAACATTGACATCTGTAAAATTTCGATCCACTGTGCATAATTTCATTGTAAAAACTATTATCTGTTTAACAAAAAGACTGATATGAAAGTCTTTTCCACGTAATTATTTGTGGATTAACATCACAAGTTCCGCAAATCATTTTGGCAAATTTTCTGCTATGAAACGAAAAGCGACACAACATTGGAAAATGCTATTTAATCTAAACTTGCGTCGAGTGATACATTAACAATAGTTGACCTGTAGAATATGGGTCATGTTTTCTACACGTGTGAAAACTACGAGATGCTATATGCGCTAATTTGCCGCAACCACGGATTTAAAAGCTTCTTGTAATAAAAAGCAAGGTCATTTCGAATTAACACACCTTGCGAATGGTACGCGAATGAAGGTCTATTCAAAAGAATGTGATTAAGAAAATGCATCACAGATTACTCTATCCACGTCTGTATAGGGTATTATTTACAAAATATTCAAGCAAGTGTTTTGCTAGATAGCTTGGTCTTTGTATTCTATTCATATTGACCTGAGGTTGCTTTTAAAACAAAATTTATGTTCTTGTTCAAATGTCAGCTACGATGACAGCTAAGAAGGAAACAAGTTGAAAAATTGGCCGATCAAACCAATTCGCTAAGTCGCATCAAGTAGATTTATTACCATTTCGCTATGACCCATAATAAATACCTCTAGGCTGGAAATCTATGCTTTAAAGTTTGATATCATGATACATGTCAAGTGATTAACATTTGACAAAAGCAATAAATGAACTAGGCAATAGAGGCTGACCATAGTAATTAGTAACCACTCTTAAAAGGTTTCCTCTAGTACGAAATTTAAAACATTGGTCGGAGAAATTGAGACATTTCTTGCGTAAGCAGTATAGCCATCGATGTATTTTTTATCATCATAAATAGACATTAAAAAAGATCTAATTGTTCATATCTAATCGTGAGCGATGTTCGCCTTTTTAAAAGAATCCTTGAAAAGATCAAGCGATCGTATATTTATAGACAAAGCATATATATAAATACATAAATATATCATAGATCGAAGAAAGTAAAACTACATGGTTTATCTCTATATGGAGATAAACCATGTAGTTTTACTTTCTTCAATCTATGATATATCACGCTCTACGTGCTAACGTATTGAGCACTGTGCTACGGAAGTATCAACAGACAAATTTCTAAATACATAAATATATATATAAATATATATATCGTAACATTATCGCATAAGTATTGACACACTTCAACCATCAGTCAATCTTAGTAACTACATATTAGGTTTGATCGTTCACTGATTTGTTTACTATATGCAAATGTCGTACAAATCTTTGTTTGATAAATATAGAAATTGATGACAAAATAAAAAATGAAATATTTCAATACTGAGTTTCATAATCTATTGCCTTGACAAGGTTTTCAGCAAAAACATCTTTTCATTTGTAAGAATAACTTCATCCTATTATTCAATCATGCTGCTTTTGCAGCCTTCTTTTAAAAATGGTATAGTTATCTTAATATTTTGTAATAACTTGCTATAGTACCACACGCAAAGGATGCTGTTATGATGTTAGATGATAACAGTAATGTGGAGACGAAACATCAGTTCTCAATGTCAACAGTCCTTAGAAAGCCCATCTCAGAAAATATTATGGAAAAGCATTTGCAACATTTTTCAATACTCTTGTAAATTTTAATTAAAAGCAGACAACTAAGAAACGGCCATCGTTACCAAAGTGTTAACCACCAACTCAAGATGCTGTTTGAGGCACAAAAAATCACTAGTTGAGGGGGGCTGAGTTAAGTTAAGGGCCTTTCAAAACGAGATCAGTAGTTAGTCGTTTTATGAGAAGGACAGGAAACACGTGTTTTGTGTTTTCTTTTTCCCACTCCTAGGCAAATTTCATTACCAATAGGTATTCTAAACAAATGAACTGGCAACCGCCATCCTAAAATAAATCTTGTTCCGGTGACACTCTTAAATTGAGCTGACGAATTCAATTCAATTCAATTCAGCGTAGCGTGCTGTTACTCCCTTAGAAGACCGAGCAGATTTGGGCAGAGTTTATTTGAAGAAATTTTAAACACTGCACATATTTCAAATTTTTGAATATTTGGGTGTCACCTTTTGAAAATGTTCATGACCACACCCATCAAACTAACTGGATTATGAAAAATCTCGATCGGTTTTATATACTGAACAAATTTCAAAGAGATTTCATAGATTATGCTCACGCTTACTGTTATGTTCTCGTCTTTAATATTGTAATGCTCTTTTATTAGCTTTATGTGTCTTCAACTTTGCGTTTTCAATGCCAAATCTCTTAATTCTAGCTTTATCGCTGAACAAAATTTGAATGTATCACTGTACAATTACGATTTATCATTGCACAAATTGGATATCACTGCACGTTAAAATAAACCCTGGATTTGTGTTTGTGTCACGTCAAAAGCATATCGTTCCGGCATCGTTGTACTTGCGTCAGTAACATTCACCGTGTTCAGGATCAGGTCATCTCAAGGGCAACAAAGTTAAATGAAAAATTCAGTAGCTGCTTTTAAATGCCGACGTGAATGGCGATAGTCTATCATATCTTAAGACCGGTTGAATGAAAACTGCAATAGAAAATGCCTGAAGGTCACAACGTCCTAAACCCGGGATCAGGAAAAGATACAAAACAAGAGAGAAAGCTCTACAACGAAGTTCGTTAACCTGAAGAGATATAGAAATTTCCCATTGTTTTTTTAGAAGGAGGCAGAGTCAGCAATAGGGAATCTTAGGAGTAACTCATCCATGCTCTGCCGAGTTCCCTGAGCCCTAAGTCCCAGACCTCATACCGTCTGTTCAGCAGCCAGTCCCACTAGGTAAAGCCTGGTGCTTGCAAGCTACACTAACTATAGCAAATGAAGGTAAATCACACCACATTCAAAAGTGAAATGTCTATAATGATAAAGAAAGTAACAAGAGAAAAGCAGTAGTAGCAATATCAAGCGTTGGCATTGTTGGTGTTAGGCATATTCGCCCAAGGACACAACTCACTTTCGTTGATTATCACCAATTTAAGAACATTCTGTGGTAAGACAAAGTCCACTGATGGTCGTAGGGAGTCTAAGTTTGAGGAGGTTTGGTGGCTCAAGAAGCCTCCGACTAACTTTTTGTAAATAGCTTTCAAGAAATTCTCATATTTTCTGACATTTAATCATATCTGCTTAGCATCAATATCAATTCTCATTATCAATTCCTGTAGCAGTCTATATGCAGCAACATTAATGGCAATCAAAGCTGTCCCCAGTCAGGGACAGTCGAAGAGGGCTTTGGAAAGTTCAAGTCCCCTGAATAATTTTCAAAATTGTACTTCAAACAATCCAAAGAATTATCTTGCTTTTAGCTTTTCAATGTTTAGCCCCCTTAATCATTTAGCCCCCACCCCCCAGTCCGTATGCTCGGCAGTCCTTGTCTCAGCAGAATTGATGGCATTCCGAGTTTATCAAGCTGCTAACATAAAATGTAATAATGGTGGTGTCCAATAATGTTTGATGAATCCAAGTAAAAAAACCAATGAAAATTTAAGACAATATTTTTGAATCACTGACTGTTGGCGGCTGCTTAGATTTCTATTTGTTTAGTCGACGTAGAACTGACAAGAACATTTGCCAAAAACTGAGATAAACCATGCAATGTTAACATAAGTAGATCTGCTTAGCATTGCCGCATTGTCACGCAAATTTTCAGGGATTTTTGAATGATATTTTTGCATTTAGTATAGTCTTTTATCTGAGTATAATATGTTTTGTAACATGAGCGCGAGATTTTAACGCTGAAACAAAAGTAGGGTGTGCAAAGTATACTTTTTAAATTCAAGTACACAAATGTTTTTTCTCCTGAATCATCTTATGCAACTGAGTGCCTCATTTTTTATCAGCAGTGGTAACAAAAGTTTGCAGACCTGATTCCGTATTTTCATTATAGAAACTATTGTGTTTTCGAATGGCTAAGAGGTCACAGGTGTGTGACGTCATCATTGTATTAAAGGAATGATTATCACGAATTGGCAACCAATACCAATGCAATAAGGTAAAAATATGAGGTTACTCCCAGGTGTTTGTTATGTTCTTGCTAACAGTGTCCTAATTTACCAGAAAGGTTAAAAAAATTGCAATAGATTATTTCTAATCAGAAAATTGTACATGTACAGATAGAGAATGAAAATTACCGTTTACCGGTCTGTCATGAAGTGTTTAATGCCATATAGGCAACGGTGTACAAGCTATTTGGAGTGTAGAAAAGGAGGGTTATAAGTTGCTATTATGCAATTTAGCTGTTTATAGCATCTTAGAGTCGCCTTGTTCTATACACCAAATAGCATGTAAAGATAAAGATCAAATAGAATAGTATGAAAGCAAGGGTTGAACATAAAGATTTGGCTTTGAATTGCCTTAATGTGGATGCTGCTTTGAATATAACGATAATGTACAATGGTCCGATTCTATCACATCTCGCACGATATTGTAAGTTATGCATTCTCCGAGGCTGTTTTTATAACAGCTAAAGCCAGGGCCATGTAAAGTGTCGAGTGTTGAATTTTTCTCCGGCCAATAAACCCAGCTATTAAAAACATACTAAAATTTTTATACATATAAATTTTGGATAAGGATATAAAGTACCTCTCTTTGAATTCTCTGTTCTTTTCCTCTATTAGAAAAATCTCTAATAGGATAGAGACATGTAAAATCTAATCTTTATAGCGTTTAAAACGTGATATATAATTCAATGACAATAATCCTGAATGAGTATTTGCGGACATTTACATCCGCAACTGTGTTGTTCTATTTAAGAGAAACTTTGCAAAAAATGATCCTCCTTCAATTCAAGAGCGTAGAAGTGATGGAAAATGCAGTTAATTCTTGATCTAATGCCAAATCATCAAGAAAACAGGTGGAGCGCTGTTATGGCATTTTAGGAGGAGCATTAACCAAAGGAAGAATAATATAAACTCTTAAAAAGTGCACAAAAATAGATCATTATAGTCTTTGATAATTTTTATGAAAACAAATAGGTTTCTTCGTAGGTTTCTGCTTGGGCAGCAGGCAAACAATCGTTAAAATACCTTTCTACGAGCCAAGTTTCTGCTAGAGACAGGACTTTTTCAACACAAAACATTTTTTGACTAGAAACGATTATACAAAGGCAATAATTATTAACTTTATTTGCTGAAGAAATGTCACCAAACTGTTTTGTTTACTTAACTAGACTTCTGTAGCTTTTCAAAGGCATCCCCAAACCTTCACTTCCAGATACAAGTTTTAATCGTGTGCTCTTCAAGTAAAATCTTTAGAGTGAGGGGAGGGGGACAGCTGTGTCCGTTACCTATTTCAGAGACGTCAGGACTGAATTAAGAGACGGGGGAAAATTTCATACGTAAGATAAACGACAAGATGGGTGTGAAAAATTTTATTGTGAGTGAGGCCTTAGGACTAAGTTATCAGTGAAGCGAAAACAGTGAAGCGACAAAACCGACTTTGAGATGGGATGGGGGGCATTGCGATGGCCTTACATATAATCGAAAACTGTCCATTAAACCAAGCAGGACTTGCCTCTTTGCTACAGAAAAATTCGAAAGAGATAGCTGTCGGGGTAATTTTTACTCTAGAGACCAGAATTCTTTTGAGAGTTTTGTCCTACCATCAGGCGACAGGCTTCACTCAAAAATAGACTGCTCAGGATAGCCAGCAAAACAATGAATGAAATGTTTGTTCTTTGTTTAGAAAGAACCTTGAAAATGCATCAAATGCATACGGAATTCTATTAAGGCGTTGGGAATTATGAAAAAAACAGGAAAGCTAGAGAAAGCTTGAACGTTATTGGCGTCGCTCTGAAAAGACATCTTGCATGTCTTTGAAGAACAGCAATAAACGCAGGAAGAGAAATGTCCCGTGACAAGCAAATCTTGATCCTGGACGTTTCCTTTTCCCGTACGAATAGCAACGTTCTTACATTTATATAAAGTGCTTTTTGCATCCACGGACATGGTGTAGTCACTAAAGCTAAAAGAAGTCTTTAAGAAACAGCAGTAACATAAAGGCCCCGGATATTTACTGTCTAAGTGATGTAATTCATAATATTTGTCTTTAAATTGCCTTAGTCATTGTTTTCTGCATCATATCGCGGATATAACCACTTTCTATAAATCAAATTGTACATTTTCCATTCGACAGACTCAATGCAATTGTAGCATCTTTTCGCTGTTTAATTAAACAGCAATTACTCACTACAACCTTTTTCACAATGACGTAATTTCTTGAGTATGTTGTGACCATCTTACGATTGTTACCGTAATAATTGGTAATTTCCTTTTCACTTAAACAAAGGTTTGCAAGTACAGAGAATAATCATTAAAGGTAAAATTGCCCATTGTCATCAATTCACCGACCCTCGAAACAAGAAACCGGGTCCAACTACAAAGCATCTGTTAATTTTTCCATTCTGTGCAGGCCGTGCTAAACCGAGAAGAGATCGCCGCCAAAATCTGCAGTTTTCAAAAACTTTGCATTACTTCTACGCCCAATTAAAAAATTCAGCAAAAGTCTATGGAGGGTTCTCAGATCGTTGGCTCTCAGATTGAGGGTTGTTAGATCAATTTTTAGGGGTATAGTAGAATGGGGGTGTGGTTGAGAGCATGGAATAAAATGATATGTGGAAGTGGAGGTATGCAGGGGGTTTGTCCTTTGAAATCCTTTGTTTTGCAATTCTGTGTAATAGTTTGAGAGCTGAGAGATTTGAATATAACAAGAAGTTGATGAAATTAGAGAGCCGGGGGCATCAGGGGGTGGACGTGGAATAACAGGAAAAAACTTACGGAATTTGTCCACATATTTCAATTGCAAGTGCTGAAATGCACAGAGAAACAAAAAAAATTTCTGACACTATCAAATCAGTTTAGTTATGCTATCGCATTTGTGCAAAGGGCCATTACAAGGCAAATTCTTGCCCCATTGTCCTCACGAGTCAAAAAATTGGGGACTTCTGTAGCTTTTCGCTTGTCTTATACAGACTGGGGAACAAGAATGGATGCTACGAAGGAGCATTTCAAGTAAAAGAGAGAGGAGGCAGCTAACTCACAGCTGCCCCTTTCTCGGTACGTTGCTGTTTTTCTGCTTTACTAAAAACAACTTTTGTTGTCTTTTCTTGGCGAGAATGAACTGAAATTATTATATTTCAATTACTGGGACCGGAAATGGGATCTGTTTTAATACAGCTAGATGTTATTAGTCTTGGTAATCCTTTTGTATGCCTTTTCTTTTGGGAATAGAAATTGATTTATGACACACGAAGCAGTGTGGCAACGTAACTTTGTTTCCCTGTGTAACAAAAGTTCTTGAATTGTAAAGAAAGATAAGGGGAGTGGCAAACTGAACATGTTTAGACACGTTTGATAAATAAAAATCACAACAATGTGGTTTGATTCTGTTTTAATACTTTGGGAGGAGATATGGTATATCATTATTGCCAGCTAAAAACATTTGCTTACGGATTAAAAGTCACTTTAAGTTAGATTTACATAACTGAAGGTAAGCGAGTTTTCCCTCACAGTAACAAAATTTGAAGAATAATGTTTACTCAAAATGTTGGCAAATAAACTGGGCGTATAAACCAAGTCAAATATTTACAAGGTTCTATAAACTTTTTTCAATAAACTTCGCTTTGGTTAGGCTCCTGTGCTTCGCCATCTTGTGTCAACCTCTTTCTAATGTGAAAAGGTCCACAAAACAAATGACGTAAGCTTGTCTATTTTAAAACAGGATTGGTCGTAATACTATAGATATTAGAAATATGCATCAAAACAAAGGGAGCTTTTTTCACTGCTTGGCGTTAAAAATGTCACATAGCAGCATCGTGACTCAACTGTAAACTGTTCTTTTAAGAAGGCTAGTATCCTCTTAATAAATGCTTTCGTTCAATCATGTCGAAAAATAAAAAATCAGTTATTCACGCTAAAAAGAAAACTCTCATTTCACTTTTCAATTGAGACTATGCCAGTTTCTCTCCTACTACAAATTTAATAACCTTGCAAAAAAATTCAAAGAAAGTCTTATGTCAAAGTATCTTAGACAGTGATTAAACGAAAGATAGTACATATGAAAAACGTAAACATATTTTATGTTTAAAGAAACCTCTGCATCATATCGAAGGAAAGAGTTGAGGCACTTAAACATTGTTTATTTGGCAGTGGTTTCTTTTGTTGATATTTTGGCTGTTTATTATAACAGGAATATGAAGAATGAGATTGGATATACAAAGAAAACATGTTTCAGCGACCAGTTGAAGCATTGATGCGTGCCTTGCGTTGGTATAACCATTCTTAATATTTGATTGATTTGACTTGCCAAGAAAGACAAGCCCAGGCAAATTATCACCAAAGATCACCCCCTCCCTTAATATTCCGGTAGTGCAGGTGAGAATATTATGGGCCACTAGCGTGAAAGCAACAGCAGATGAAGCAGAGAAAAGGTCGGCTCTGAGTTCTTCAAGAAGAATCAAGAGCTGCATGATTGATTTGACTTGCCAAGAAAGACAAGCCCAGGCAAATTATCACCAAAGATCACCCCCTCCCTTAATATTCCGGTAGTGCAGGTGAGAATATTATGGGCCACTAGCGTGAAAGCAACAGCAGATGAAGCAGAGAAAAGGTCGGCTCTGAGTTCTTCAAGAAGAATCAAGAGCTGCATGATTGATTTGACTTGCCAAGAAAGACAAGCCCAGGCAAATTATCACCAAAGATCACCCCCTCCCTTAATATTCCGGTAGTGCAGGTGAGAATATTATGGGCCACTAGCGTGAAAGCAACAGCAGATCAAGCAGAGAAAAGGTCGGCTCTGAGTTCTTCAAGAAGATTCAAGAGCTGCATCAGTTCTTGACAGCAGGGGCCTTAAGAACGTCCGTGGGATAGCTCAAAAGCCAAGGGAAAAGCGTCCAAAATATCCGAAGGCTCCTCTTGTTTGTAGAGTACCGGCTTTAGCATTGCAGTACGTCGCCTTAGGCATTCCTTCCTGAAACGCGTTTAGCTCCCATTCTACAAGGCTTAAATTTTCACTACATTCGAGAACACTTGCTTGATATTCAGTTCCAGCAAAAATCTTCAATTAAGCTCTGCTCAAAGTCCCACTTTTTTACAGTTTTAGCTCCATAAACAATATATAGCACACATGAATGAATATGCATTTGTTACAAACCTTGCACCGAATTTCAAATCTTTTCAGTAGACCTTTCACAGAATGGAAATCTTTTTCAAGGCTGAGCCTGCACATCACAATGTCGATTTGAATTTGGCCTTAGAGTAAAATAATATTTTTCAGTCACCTTTTGAGTACAAAGATCTTTATATAAATTCCTATAGATGAAGATTAACAAGAGGTCTTTGAAAGAAATTTCGATCGCAGATCTTTGATAGCATGCACATTTACAACAGGGCCTCCGACGAAGAGGGGGGGGGGGGCCGGGGGGCCATGGCCCCCTCACTTTTTTGCAAACCAATAGAGCTTTTTTAAAAAAACTTTTGTTATGATTGTTACACTTTCTCTTGGCCCCTCCACTTTCCAACCTGCGTCGGAGCCCATGTACAATCGTATCAATGAAAGGTACCAAATGCTCCTTGAATCAAATTAACCTCATGTTCATATAAGCAGAAGCTAGTTTTTCTCTGAAAATGCTTATGTCACCTATTTGGCAATCTTCCTAAATAAGTTATAAGAGCTTTTATAAATAATTGCTGATCGTGTGGATAGCGAATGAAAGGTAAAGAGATTCGGATTATGTACATGTAATCTTTGCTCGATTTCAACCAGAATTTCATCGTTTTGCTGTGAGATTCATTAATTATTTATGAATTGAAGACGTCATCCTGTTAGCACCAAATTAACACAACAGGATTGAGTTCAGAACTATTTCATCAACAAATAATGCTGTAAAGGACAATGCCTTTTACAATAACTTTTACTAACTATCCAATTATTTAACACTCATTGGAAAAAACCAACTATATAACTACGTCAATACAAACACAATATTATATGTTTATCATCGAAATATTTTAATAACATTGCTAAATTTTATGATTGTCACAACTTCTAAACATATCGATATCTCTTATCTCAACCGCTGAGACGCTTTTCTATACACATCAGGTGCTGAAACGCAGAGTCGTCGAAATATTTTGCTATCTGAATCAGTAATGGCATTGCTAGAGTAATTTTGAATCATGATAGAAATTCAGTATTTCTTGCGAAAATTAGAATTAAGAAAAGAGTTTTATTTTGGCATATATTTCTATGGAAAGTTAAAGGACACTAAATGTGGAAAACTTAATGGTGCTGTAGCTACCTGTTAATTTTAGTGCCAAACTCAATTAATGCATATCAAAGAGCATTCACCATAAAACTTTTGTAAGTATTGTTTCAACTAATATTGCGGTACCTCCAGAAAAATTACAATCTTCATAGCAAAGTAAGGTGAAAACTTCTTTGCAAACAGCATCCTCTTCCCTAATACTTTCGTAATCTTTACAACTGATTAAGATATGCTGTGGCGATTGCAATCCTTGACTGGAAAATTCACGCAGGAGGCCAAAAAGCATGGGAAATCTCTTTTCAGACAACGTAAAATTGGTAGCGGAGACGTGGGGGAAATTCGGATTACTTAAATAATGTTCAAAATATTTCTCGAATTCAAAATTACAGGCAATGCCATAATCTGTTTTACGAATCGGTAAATCCTACAAACACAAATCGAATCACAGGTAAACAACAAAGGTTTTTATAACAGTGCAGACAATGCAAGATAAACACATGGCAAACAATTCAAAAACTGTCCTGCGCTTTTTTACTTTTTAAACAGAAAAACGTTGTCTAGCAAAATATCTAACAAAGCACATAAAACGTGCAATAATCTATGCCGGTTATCCGATGGCAAAATCGCAATCGATCTGGGATGTTGATCAAAGAATTAAAAGAAGCCCCGGCCGATTAAATTTTCAGGATTACTTATTTAAGTAAACTTTGCGTGTGCAAAGAAAGCTAAAAAAATCCGCACTACCAAAGAGGAATTTTACCAGTTAACAGTGGCCGATGTTGAAATTCACCTGCTGAAGTGTTATCACTGTGTTTTGAGACCAAACAAACAATAGTTGAGTCAGCATACAAATTAAATAATTCCCTCTTAATTATGCGGTGCTGCATATTATGCATTTGGTAACAAGCTTACCAACAATTGTCTGTACTGAAGTTGGCATGATCTGAAAACAATTACAATTGTTTGCATAAATTTCAAGACAATAAAAGTCGTGTTCATGAGGCCACTTGAAAGCAATAATGTGATCAGCTCTTGTTTGCAAGCGTTTCACAGTGCGTCTTTAAAAAGATGACATCATGCAGATGGATCGGAGCATAAAATTCTCAAAAACATGCAGAGGCAACTCCAATACAGGTAACACAGCTTTCTCAGCTACTGGAAATCAACCGTTAGTAGAGGAACATCTTCATAATGAAAATTCCTTTAAACCCAATTAGCAAGAAATCTGCCAGATCTTGAATCTTGAAATCTCGCAGTATCCCACACAAAGCTGCCCCGAACTCATAATGGGCATTTATACCATCTCCGATTCTTTTCAATTCTTGCGCGACGAATATCCTTTGCTTTTTCATGTCTTGGCAGTTTGATAACACAACGGGTTGCAATGGCTTTGCATCAAAGTCAAACTCCCACGACACGAATATGTCTTGACACATATCAATCTCTGTTACAAAATGATGATAGCTCGTAAGATGTCTTCTAGATTCTAAACACTGAGTGTTTTTATTATTTGGTGGATTATTCTTCGCGATAATCAGCCGCGAAAGAAATCTTATTCTGACTTCAATCCAAGCTGAGACCTTAAATTTGTTTGCAGTCATGCGGTCTGATTTCGTCTTTTATAGCCAGTTCTAGGTTCGTGTGCCGCAAAGACCGCCGAAAACAGCCAATCACATTCAGCTTGGTCACGTGAACGGTGTTATGATTGGCTTGCGATCTATTTTGTTAAAGCCGGTTGAGTAATGTTTTCGTTACGTATCTTCATAAATTGCATGTCCAAAGTTAGCGGGAAATTTGTATTGTTGATATCACGGTGAGACATTGTTGGAAAACCGAGAGACGCACTTTATTTCGTACAATAGAAGATAGCGGTGCTGATAGCTACAGGCTTAAAACAAACCATCCATTTTTACATTGTTTCGAGTCAGTTTGGACTGTAAGCGGGTATCTATTGAAATCTATGACAAAGAGGTGCGCAGACACCACGTAACTGCATGTTTTGGGTCAAAGCTGCTTTGTTAAAAAGCCAATTAGCTATTTTTCATTGCATATAAACCTGAGTAAGTGAGTCTGGAAACATATTACATATATGCTAAACTTAGCGATGAGAAGAAAAGAAGGACAAAGAGAGGAGAATAAGGGTATAGGGGTAAGGGGTATGGGGTGTGGTTAATCTATTTTGACTTAATTTATTTTAAGGTAAATATGTCAAAGGTCAAGGGACGAGAATAATAAAAAAATAAGAGAAAGCTGGATGTCTACTTAAAAAGTAGTGGGAGGATTTCATGGTTTGAGGGAACGGAAACAAACGGGTTTCCTATTTCCAGAACTTTATTTGCGTGATCACTAAATATAAATCACCCACACTTGAAGCCATTTCGACACATTTGATAAAGCGTATGAGTCAATATTTCTCTTCTAAAAGGATCAAGGCGGATCAGAGGGCTTTACACCTTTCTCTTCAACATATCTACGCCTTACGCCACTCCTGGGACAGAAATTACCTTGGAAGTGAAAACCAGAATTCTATTGTGTCAATTTATTGCAATTACAAATTACCGTCTTTTTGTCAAAACATGACGATTAGGTAATGGAATAGTGAAATCTCCTCACGCAATGTTTTTCGAAGACGATATCGCTGCGCCGAACAATTCTCAAGAGACAGGCTGGCTGCCGGGTAGTTAAATTATGGCACCATCTTTATGTGTAACAAAGACATTAGACTCTTAAACAACCATTTTAGGATTCAGCTGGCAGGAAACTATTGAATCAGAATTTTGTCGTGATGCAGTAACGACTCCATTATTCAAAAGCCCGTCAACAATAAATGTATTGTTCTTGCTTCTGAATATACACTTGTCAGCGTTACATGCCTGAACATGTTATCTACTCCTGTTTTCACGATTTTCAAAAAAGCCTCTCTTCTGCTAGGTCATTGAGAGCTGCAGAACTCTCTCTTTTTTATGCTAAGTTACGACTCGTTTCTGCACGGCACGCGATCATTTATCCCTCGATCTACAAAAATTTATATCAAAGCTTATGTTCAGGGGTGACACAAGAAGTTTCCCAATGAAGGCTCTGACAAAGAGGGGACGTATGGCAAATTGAACACTGACCTGACAAGCCTGTACGCCAGACCCCAAACCTAAATGTTGAGCTCCTGTTTCAACCTAATAGCAATTTCCGCTAACAGGGGGCTAGCATACTCTGATGAGGGCTATTACCCCGTTCGAGCCTTTTCAGTCCGAAAAACTAGGGCAAGCGTGGCATACAGGTCGGGCCTTAAATTAAAAATTTAAAGACCTATGGCGTTTTGAAAAATTTATTGTTTCCGTAAAGTGTAGAAAAAACCTTTCAAATAAAGTTTAGCTAAAACTGGAAAGTGTTGCATCTTTGCCCCGTTCACTTCTACTTCAAACGTTTCCCAATATTGCTTTTGCTGATTAGAATTTCCAATACTATATTGAATACTAAATTATACATGTTTCAACAGTATAACTTTAACTAAAGCCTGTAAATTAAAGCGCTTGCGATTTATCAAAAAATCAGATGCATTCAAACAGACAACCATTTTCTCTCCTTCATTTTGACAGCCTCCATCAACATTATCACGAACTACTTGGCAAATCCAAGCTTCAAATCTTTTATTGGAAATTTTTTCATGAATCTTTTAATGAATGCGACTTGCGGTTCTTTGCACACTTAGCGCGGTTAGCGGCATTTTGGCGCATTGTTCCTTGAAATGCGGCATTTAGGCGCGGTTTGCGGCTATCGAACACCCTATAAAACACACCGTTATCGATAGGATGCAAAATGAAATGCAACAATATGAAGCTTAGTAACTAAGGCAAAATAATAGATCGCTTACGAGCAGTTGCAACAAGATCACACAAAATGAACAATCTTTTACATAACAGTGACAGAAACTCTTCTTTTCAGCGCTCGCTAGTGGATAAATTTTGACATGAACCAATATTTGAAACAAATCTAAAATATAAACAGAGCAGCACTTTTCCAAGTACTTATTTTCATCTTTCCATGTTTGCTTTAAAAATGATCTATGCATAAATGACATCAGGCAATAGTCAATGATAACATTTAAAGTATTTTTATTTTCTTTTTTTGCATATCTTCCTGGATACATTTACCATGTTTCATAACAGAGAGAACAAAGTTTCAAAACCAGGATCAAACATTCCGTAACCTAGCGGTCTAAACTTATAAAAAAGAACATAGAAAAATGCGAAATATTTGAAAATTTTCTTTGGTTTGATTGACTCTAAAGGATTATTTGCTTTTTTGATTTTTTAAATGATTCGATTGTCAAGGCAAAAAATTAAACAGAGAGAGAAAGAGAGGGTTCAGTCTCATTGCTTATGATTGATGACAAATTGGCACTCTCCTTTCTTCAAGAGTTCATTATTATATCTTGATAATAATGAAGTGTAGTTAAGTATCATGGAGTTATTATGCCTGTATCTTGAAAGGAGAAGTCCTGTTTTACTTTTAATCTTAAAGGAAATATAACTGGCGTCAGCACAACGTTAAGATCATAGAAAACAGTTCCACGATACGCGATTTTTCTTACAGCTGTACCGTCTTTAAGTAAGAACTCTTTTGATGTCAAAAACATCTACGGAGCAAATAATTGGTATCTTTTATGATGAGATAACAGAAGTGCGAGACAGAAGCAAGAGATTGCGAATAAAAAGATTTCACTTTGTGTTGAATGCTCTGATATCATTACAATTCGTGGACCACAGTGGCCACCAATATCAACTAATTACGCATTTTCTAATGGAAAACACTACAGTGATTTGACAGACCCGAGTGGTTCATATATGAAACTGCAGTATCGCTGCAGACAATGCCTAGATTGGCAATAGTATTCAATTATGTCTCAGACAAGCATTCAGACAACGAAATCATTGATTGGCTGACTTTGTGACTCAGATTAAAACGAAGGCAGGTTAGAATTTCTTCAAAAGAAACCGCAGATAACCAGTTTTATTCAAATGCGACTTGGCTTCAATTAACACATTGAAATAACGTTGCTGTCAATTCTGAAAACGTAGCCATTTGTCATAAAAATAAATTACGTTATTTAAAAATTTTCTTTAAAACTGGAATTGCACGAAGTAGCGATTCAGAATTTTTCCTTGGTCTTGAATATTGTTTTGACTAGTTTTAGTTCAGCAACAACTAAACGTGGAACAAAGTAACATGCGCAACAAGGAAATTGCTCTGCCTGAATTCGAAGGAGAAATTGTGTCATTGCAAACTCGATAATAAAATACTGTTATTTAAGTGAGATTGTGAACATAAACAAACAAAAGATAAAGTAAATCTGTCGCGGCCCAGAAATAATTCTCAGTGAAACAAGGCTAAGAAAATACAGTTTGGGACGTTGGGGGCGTTTCAAAAGGGAACATGACCTATTTAAAATGCAAAGAAATGACCCGTTCCCTGTTTGTTTTAGTGAAGAAAAAATTGTTTAGTTTAGAAGCCCGTTTGATTAAAATTGAAGATTAAAATGTTGTAAACAAACCAGGGCCATAATGCTAGCACGTGTTTGGCTGTTCCATGGATATTGGCATACGCTCTACGTATGGAAATCAATTGTATGACTTTAGTCAGTGAATTAGTAGCTGAAATATCCAGCTTGGTTTATTGCGAGGGCAACTTTACGGATCAGGGATACAAACACAAATTTCACGATCATTATTAAATTATTTTGATTAAAATTAAACCAAGCTTTAAAGTTATTGAAAACAAGATGTTTTCATTAAAGCTATCATCTTCATTAATCCCTTTTTACTTGCGTAGCCTAAAACGTTACTAAAAGTTGACCTTTATGAACGGTTCATGAGGAACAAAAGACGGAGAAAAAATCATAGCAGATGAAGGGGTTATCAACTATTATCGGCTGCATCTTATAAATAAAGGCGATTTCAAAACATACATCCAATTACATTTCTATGCTTCTTAAAAACCAAGTTTGCCGAAGGGATTATAGGTGATCATGTAGCTGGCAATAAAATCTTGTAATTGACACAAGTGTTTAAGAACCAAAGTAACCATGTCAGTGATGAATATATCTTGTGCAGGCGACTGCAGTCTGTAGATCAATACATCTTATAGTCAGTATACTAGTTACAGTCGGAAAGCACATTTCAAAGCCGGAGAGTGGGTTTACATTTGAAGTTTATTGCGGGTTGATTGCAAGAAGTATTAAGCCTAGGACAGTATTGCTTAGACAGTATCTGGGATTATCAAACTTCCCAGTTGGGAAAACGTGGGTTCTTATTCCGAGAACTGAATTAAAACCACGGGTACATAAATGATTACGAACAAGTCGGATAATCCCCTTTTAAATGATGCCAAAAATAATAAACCGTTCGTCTTTCCTCTTGCGGGTAGCAAACTCCATTGTTAAAAAGCCGTAGTTTACAGAATGGATTTCAAAAAACATTCACACGTGAGATGTTACTATTATGTAAGCATCCGAAATAGTGAAATACTTTGTTTCATGTGATATCTAAACTTGTATAAACTATGTAGGATGAGGGTCTAACGCCAAGTTAAAAAGGGGGCGTACCGACACTTTTAGGGGTTTGGTAAAAGGGAAATCACAGAGTTAATTGATGATTTTCAAAGGATGTTGACTACAAGCTCCTACCTATCATTTTGAAAGTGACTTAAAGGTTCTTGCGCAACCGGCATGCTTTGCAAAGATATTTTAAAAACCGGCCTTAAATCGTACTGCATGAAAATTACAAAATATCTGCTCGCGTAAAAAACAGCAGTCGCAAAGCATGATGGTTGTGCAGGAGCCTTTAAGCGAGGATGGTAGGGCGTTGTTTTCATAACAGAGACAGTGGTCTATCGTCTTTAAAAGGATCGTTACCGGGGCAATTCTCCTCTTAATAGTATGCTACAAAAGCTCTGGGTCGCTACGTGATTATTCACAAAATTTGATAAGATTTTACACTTCTGCAGCTATTTCTCTAATTGGTCAATTTAAGGATTTAAACAACAGAACATTTCACTATCAAAATTTCGATAAAATTGAAAAAAAACGTTGTTGCTAATGTTGTCTCAAAGTTTTTAAACATACGCGAAGCAGTAATAAATTTAAACTTGTGACATAACTTGTTATCTATCCTTTCAGTTCCTGTTCATTTCTTTGTATTACATTTTTAATACTCATTAGTTTTCGAACGAATATCGGTATGGAAAGAGAACGTTGTGTTTCCATAGAATGTGACCAAACAGCAAACACCGACAGATGACCCAAGTACGAATTTCGACTACAATCATTGCCAAGCGTACTTGGAACACCCAGCAATTTGCGTTGTGATTCTATAATTTTCAGTCCCTTTCCCAAATACTCCTATTTCCGCGCCCCCTTCCCCCCGAAAAAATGTTGATAATATAGAACAATAACATAGAAGTCGCAAAAAAGCATACTTCCTAATCCCATAAGTCGTTTTTCAGTAAACCAACATTGTTCAAAGGAGGTAAGGGGAATGGCTTAAATTGCCCTTAAAAGCTGATGTTAGTGTACCAAGACTTCTGGCAAGCATTGTACATAACTTTGCCCCAAATAGAAACTACAGCAGATCACTTAATTAATTGGGCTTTTAATGACCCTCTAAATGAAACATTAATGATTATGGTTTTACTAGTGGTCAAAAACAAGTGTAAAAACAACAGCAAACGCATGCAATTAAATGATGCAACATTTCCTGGCTTTTGCATGGATCTTCCCGTCATGTGGCAGTAATATTCCGTGCTCAAATTTACTGAAGACTTTTTGTCTTCATTTGAAGTGTATATTTAAAGAGAATAAAAATGGAAAGGAGGAACTGTTTTTGCTAGAGTCTGCAATTATGGTTAAACGGCATTGAGATTTGGGTTGTCCCCCGCACTTACCCCCTCCAAGTTCAATGTTAATATCTCCACTATGAGCATTTAAATATCAACATTTCACAACTAACGCCGTTATTGCATATGGGGTGGGGGCGTTATTCTACATGGGCCGGCCAAACGAAGGGTGTTTGTCTCAGCAGCTCTTGTCCAATTCTTGTTCCTTTCTTGGAAACGTCAGTCACATTTTGATAGAAAGGCGATATATATGCGAAGTTAAATTTGCAGAACGATTTTACAAAATTACAAAAGATGTCGATCTTTCGGATTTGTGTAGCAGGACCGTCACCAGCAGTAATCGAAAATTACGGACCTGCATTGACACCTGTAGGATGTTTACATGCAGAGGCAGATCGCTTTTATTGCAAATGTATAGATCAATAAGGTTCATATGCAACCAATACTGCTTTAAGCGTGCTCTTACTTATACTACTATAGTGTATCAGATTTAAGCAAGAAACAAGTAAAATGGGTACGATTTTAAGTATACAGCACTTTAGCAGCGATCGTAGATGAACGCCGATGAAGCTCCACGCCCCACTTTCAAAACCCGCGCGGTGCGGAATTGCGTGACCTGATCTGTCAACGGGTTTGAATGGGCCAGGAAGGCGTATTACCTCATCTATGACGTGTCGTACAAACCCTTGCATTGCTTGGAAGTCCGCTCAGTGATAATCGACATCCAGTCCGTTCGTCAATTCACAGTAGCAGGTGGATGTTGTTCTAGACAAACACTTGAATAAAACCATTTTTAAATAATTGATGGTCTAAGAGACCATGTGAATGGACAGTAAAAGTTTTACACCGTATGCTTGTTTAAACAAATTTTCTTCAAATCACGCTATCAGCCGTGAGGCAACGTGTCAGCCATTTCACTGGGGTGTGACGAATTTTTCTGACGTAGAAACAGAAAATGTGCAACACGATTTCATTTGCAACAACGATTAAATAAGCAAACATTACGTCATCTGACAGTTCAAAATAACTTTTCAGCTGGATTCCAAAAACTCCTGTTAACTATGCGTTCTTTACTAAGAATTATTTGATCTCATAAAAGATCTGGATCCTGAAAATTAACAAATTTTAAAAAAAACTAATCATTTAATTACTGTGCAGAAAACAAGAAATTGCAACCTTGACTACTAATAAACGAATAAAACTTTTCCAATAAAACCTTAGCGCAGGAGTTTCCTCGAATGAAATATTTCTGTACATGGAAGCAAGTCAAGATAACAGCATCAAATTCTCTCTGAACTCAATGCTCAATGTAATAAGTTCTTTGAGTGATAGGACCAGTGCAGGACAAACTTAAAACAGTGCTACTAGCTGGCTCAAGGTGGAGCCTTTGCCCTAGTCGATCCAGTTACACATATGTTCCCAGTATATTTTCATTAACTTTATTAATACACAAACTGTAAACATTTACTAATACAAAGTTCCTTAGATTTCAGAGCCAACACTGACAAATTCTAAGCTATCCGACAGCCATAGTACTGAGTTTCACAAAAAAGGTTCCTTCCCAAAAAGATTTTCAACATCATACGATAGGAAATACCTTGAGACGGGAGTCAACAATTTTTGGGTCATCTGCTAAATTTGACAGTTCATAAAAGCACAGTCGTTGATCTTCATTGTGGGATATCAAAATCAGGAAATTTTTTTAAGTGTAATTAACTTAATAACCCTGCATAAAAAGACCGATTTCTTATCATATCAAAAAAGTTCGAGCAAATAAGAATACCAAAGTAAACAAAAAAAGATAATGATTTTGCCTGAACTCTGATTTAGGAAAAGTGAACTGTATCTGTTTCAATGATGACCTTGTTTAAATGACCTTATTCAGCTTGAATCTTTAATAATGATATGCCTGCTATATGTCCGCATATACGGTTATTGTATCATCATATTGTATCATAATTTCAAAGAGCAAACACATCTGTTATGTCCCAATTCAAGGATATCACAGAAGGGAGGGATAGAGAAACGAAGCCAAGTCGGCCAGGCGTTATTATCCGCGTTTCCGAGTGACCATTGGTTACAGAAAATCATAGGGAACATTTTTTCTTGCAGAAAAAAATTTTTATCATTGAATATTGAATGAATAAATATGCTCACAAGAACAAACACTCCCTTTAAATGAAAATGCTCAGATCGATGATGTTTGAGAAATGTTTTTATTATATAGAGAGAGTTTTTATTAAAAATATTAATGATAATATCTTTGCCTTTCATTTGAAAAAGTATTGTTGATACTGACAAATATAGGCATCACTGATTAATCGTAAATTTTGTTTTCTATTTTTATGTTTTCAGCTCTTTGCTTCAATGATACAATCTCGACTGCATGTTTGAGAATTTCAAAACCATCGAATCTTCACTATTTGGCAAGAAATATTCACATGAGGTTTATAAAAAATTACACTTTGCCAATTGGGTGGTCGTGACAATCTTATTAAATAATTTTTTTAAATATCTATTCAATTTATCTAACATAAGCACCAACTACGTGGGGCTGATAGGTTTAGGGTCTTGAGTCTTCCCTGGGAATTTTCGTTGCAACCCCTGACATCTCTATTTAGATCAAGCTGCAGATCAAAAGTGGTACTTTTTAGTAATTGAGATTCTCTATCAAAACGTCTTTATTGTTACGATTAATTGTCCGATGTTAAGATTCGATTTTGATCATTAAGATTTTGAAGATGATGTGAATCCTATTCTACAAAAACAATTTGATTTTGAACCTGGAGCAACACTGCTGGAAAATTATAAGTCGGCACAATGTTCACCAAGGTATTCCTTGAATTGGTATACATCCCAGCTGCATATCCAATCGCATATCTCTACCATTAAAGTATGCCTTTTTCATCCCTAAAAAGCATCTCTTCATCCCTAAAAAACATCTCTGGAACCGTAACAGAGTCTTACGCAGTGTCCTACCCACTATCTCAGAGTGATTGCATTTCGAGGTATTTGATCGATACACAGCTTATTTCTAGAAGCTCAAAGTAAATATTTTCTACCAACAATAGATGATCGAGGGCAAAGTTGTCCTTTGGAACAATCGAATGAGTTTATTTTTGGTTGCAGCATTAATATTTCAAGTTGACTTTGATGATATGCCATTGGAGAGATTGAAATTTGGGCGGATATGTTTGCTCAGGGCTCCTTCATCGATCTATCCGTTTTTATGTTCTTAATCTTACCGTTTCATGCTTTAACAATGGTGCTATTCAACAAAAGATATTAAGTTACATATGACCCGTGTGTTTTACATAGTTTAACAAGAGTCAGGTCATTTGCAGACAATGATGAAGCGGTAACTTCCAATGCAATAAATCTAGTCTCATTGATGAGCCGAAGTGGCATACAAACGGATACAATATTCATCCCTTTAGTTGCTCAGCCTCTTGATTTATTATGCTATAAGTTTCCCAGCTGTTTACTCACTTTTCTGAGTGACAGTATCAAAGGGAGCAACCTGATCAACTCAAAAAAGGGCCACAACAGGCATGGCACACACATGTATTTCAAACATGAATGAGATGCTTGTTCATGATAAATTGGTTTTCATATTATATGAATGACTGTTAATTTGTCGAGGTCGAGAAATCTACAATTGAGTGGCATTCAGCGCCCAGAAAGTGACTATCTTTCCTTCGGACAATACCCTCAAGCTAAGGAAACATTCCTCAGGAAATCTATGAAAAAATGTCGGGTTGAGGTGTGGTAATAGTTTTTTATTGGCCTTTCCTACAGTCGATTGCTGTGTGATCGCTCGACCGCAGAGGTAACAAATTTACCTTTGGGTGGTTCATCTATTCTTATTCACAAACCTAACTTCAAACCTAAAATTCTCGTGACCCAGGCATTAATGCTTTCAAAGCAGCAATTTTTAATGTTACAAAATAACGGGTAAAGAGTTGTTCACACAATAAACTTATTTCTATAATGTGTAAACCGCTGGTCAATACTGTCGGCAGTTCGAGATCTGTTCTTTATGAAAAAATTGAGTGGCAGCGATCTAAATTACCGATAGAGATTCTTATTGCTAAAAATGAAACAAGGGCTCATCAATCAGCGAAACAAAGAGATTGAGTTTACAGTTAATGAAACTGGAAGGCTTGTAGGCACAATATATAGCAAAGAGCAACGTTCATTTAACGATCAAGGTTATCTCACAAATCAGATTATATATCAAAACCACGTTAACTTATTCACATCAACGAATATCTTAGAAAATCATATAAATAAACACTCAGAATGTTAGTAGTCAATATAATCATCATAATTAGTGTAACAAAATGCTGTCACACATTTTCTCCAAGCAGTAAAAGTTACTAGGCTGAACCGTTGGCCTAAATTTATTTTTGAAATCTAAGGAATGACAGTAGTTCAGTGTAAAAGCATTTTTGCGCCAGCGCAGAGGTAAAGGATCTAAGGTGAAAGTAATTTTGCAAACCCTCGGGTCAGTGACAAAGTCATAAGGAGGTCCTGCAGAAATTTGGCTGACACACGCGTTTTGATCGATAGATATACTACAAAATAACTTGGTTTCATTCACTGTCCTCACAATGTTAAATGTAAAAATAAATTAACAGCCTTAACTCATTAGCTATCACAAGTAACCGTGGGTTAGTGCAACCAAACCATCGACAGGCAGTGACCATCTCCGTGAAGCTTTTCCAGTATCCGATACCCAATGAAAACGTTAAGTCTATCCAATCACTATGCGAACTGCCATTTTTATATCACTACTGAAGAGTATTGAACTTGCTAAAAACGTGTTTGCAAAAGTAACATACATTGTACAAAAACTGAACGCCTCCATTACATTGACAGGGAAATGAATGTTGAAGAAGCAATGCGCTTTCAGGAATATTTACACCAATGGAATGCGCGGAGCTCTGTCCGCGCGTCGCTTCACAAGACTGCTGCGTTGTATCCAAATGACCGTGCATAAGAAATAGGTTCGAAAAAGGATTACACTGAAGTTTCACAGTTCGCCCCTGTGTAGCCAGACATACAATTACAAAAGCCAGTGTAGCAAACTCCGCCAACGGAACTGCAGTTATCACAACGTGGATTTCCGTCTATTTTTACGGCAAAATCCGCTTCAATGCTTGCTTCATAGTTGAACCAGAGTCTATTGGCAGTCTCGGTGTTTGCGTTCATGAATTCTTCGATGTCCTCGATATCGTTGCCGTTATAAAAGTTCGTCGGAAAAACAACATTTCGCGCAAAAATAACCGTGCGGTTAAATAATACACGGAGCGATTTGAAGTAAATCTCACGAGCATACCTGCGATTGGCGGCAAATACCTTGAATTCGTCAGGCTTCACGTGCGTGGCAGTTCCAGCAAAATTCGTCTCCGTATACAGGACAAGCGGATGTTGTTGTGAGGGATATGTA
Source organism: Rhopilema esculentum (assembly GCF_013076305.1). The sequence goes on from NW_027019317.1 coordinate 10,287,147, forward strand.
AGATTTGATGGACCTGCAAATAAAAGGAGAGTATGTTAAGCATGTAGTAAAGGGTTGGTAAAGCCAAATTACCACACCTCATCGCATAGACTATAGAGGAATAAGTTGCAGTAAAAGAAACAGAAATATCAGGTTTATACAACATTAACTATAACCCAGTGAATGACGAGGAACCCTTTTAAACGTTCAAACAAAAAGAACAAGTTTGTGGACAAACTACAGAAGATGTAGTCGAATCTGCGAACGGCAACCTACCCAATTACAGTGTCGTGGGCCATGCTAAATGTAACCATCTCTTTTGAAACAAAGAGTGACTGGGTACAGTGACCGATTTTCATGAAATTGTATTATGAGTGAGCGAGCCTGGGAGTGAGTGAGTGAGTGAGTGAGTGAGTGAGTGAGTGAGTGAGTGAGTGAGTGAGTGAGTAAGTGAGTGAGTGAATAAATGAATGAATGAGTGAGTGAGTGAGTGAGTGAGTGTGTGAGCGAGTAAGCTAGGGAATGGGTGAGTGAACGACTGAATGAGTGTGGGAGTGAATGAGTGTGGGAGTGAATGAGTGAGTGAGCAAGCGAGTGAGTGAGTGAGTGAGTGAGTGAGTGAGTGAGTGAGTGAGTGAGTGAGTGAAAAAGTGAGTGACTGCGTGGGTGCGTAAGCGAGCGAGTGAGTGAGTGAATGAGTGAGTGAGAGTGACTGAGTGAGTGAATGAGTGAGTGAGTGCCTGAGTGCGTGAGCGAGTGAGTGAGTAAGTGAGAGAGTGAATGAGTGTGTGAGTGAGTGAGCGAGTGAGTGAGTGAGTGAGTGAGTGAGTGAGTGAGTGAGTGAGTGAGTGAGTGAGTGAGTGAGTGAGTGAGTGAGTGAGTGAAAAAGTGAGTGACTGCGTGGGTGCGTGAGCGAGCGAGTGAGTGAGTGAGTGAGTGAGAGTGACTGAGTGAGTGAATGAGTGAGTGAGTGCCTGAGTGCGTGAGCGAGTGAGTGAGTAAGTGAGAGAGTGAATGAGTGTGTGAATAAGTGAGTGAGGAGTAGAGTAAGATTCTTTCTGACCATCAAAGCAGAAACAAGTTCTAAATGAGGTCGAGATGAGTTGAGATGGAAAAAAATTCAAAAAGCCAACAAATGATGTTTACTCTCGGCTTTAACATGAGGTGACTAGGAAGAGAAATTGGGCAGGAAGCCTTTTTTAAAAAGAGAAGCCTCTAATCATCAACAAATGCCAGTTAACTTCTGCCACTGATTGCGACCATAACGGCTACATCCGAAAGAGACCTGACAAGATTGATACATCATACACAAAATTTCAAATTATCTAAATCCAAAGCTTTTGAAAGAGTAATTCGTCGTCAGAAATGTGCAGTATGATTTTTAGGCAAATTAATCAACTTAGTGCAAGGGCAACTGGGCATGGTATCATAGACTCTCAGATTCCATGGCCCAAAATTAGGGCAAATTTGTTCTTTAGTATTAAAAGAGACACTGAATACTTTGAAAAGAACCTGAATAGTGCAGAAGGCCTAAATTGCAGTCGGTGTTACGTAAAACACATTGTACAAAACGTAATTCAAGTTGAGGCAGTAAACAATAAGTTGTTTTAAAGCGTTAGTTGGCGTTTATTGCTTACTGCTTATGTATCTGCCCTCTTTAAAGATATCTTGAAGCTTGCAGTTATTAATAAGTGTGGTTTGAAATATTTTTACTAGAGTTTCTAAGATGCTTATACTGATTTCCGTATATCAATCTCAATATTTAATGTTAAGAAAAATTTGATTGACTTTCAAAGAAATTCTTCTGCAACTCTGATCACCAGAAAATGGATTGCCATGCAAGCACTGAATGATAAGCACATGCAAATAATCTGAGAAGACAATTTGGTCAGGAACGATGAATATTTGATAGACTAAGATAATGAAAATTTAACATGGAAATGAAATTAAACTGCCAAATCTCGACGTGTCTTCAGGATTTGTAAAAACTGAATTGGAGATGTTATCTTCAAACAAACGAGACTCTTAATCTTATCTTCGCTGCAATTTTGTTCATCTAGAGGTTGGCTTTTTGAACTCTGAACAAACACCAGTAGCTATTAAACACTTGGTTAGTTAGAAGGTAATATGCCATTACTTTCCCGTCGTTCTAATTTGCGATTTGGTTTAGCTGATTGGTATGACTGGCTGTGTAGCTAAGTCGTTAATAATCAATTCAAGTTGAAGTAATTAAATAACAAGATTGACGTTAGCTAACCTAACAGGTAGTCTGTTTCATAATCTTTCAGACAATAAGGTTGGATATTATGAATCTTGAGAGACAATTGCTTGACTATTGCAATTAAATGGAGACAATAGTACAGGTTTTCATAGAAGATGTCATTATTCTTAATCCAAAATAAACCGACTACCTTTTTTCTGTAAGAAATGTTCTACGCATTGACCTCATGCCTTTGTTTTTTAAAATGAATAGACTAACAATCAGAAACGTTCATAGAGTTTTTAAGTGACGACGTATCACAAATCCAGTTTTAGAATAAAATTTAAAAGTACAAATTAGTCTCAAGAAAAAGCTTTGTACATACGCATCTTTCAAAACTGTTTATAAGTTTGAGCATTACTTAGACTTGATACCTAGCAAAAGAAAAGATCCAACTTTGCAAAACTACGTCTCAGTGCTCACAACCTCAGGATTGAAACATGTAGATACGGGTAGAATCCTATACCTAAGATTGATAGAATATGTCCCTATTGTCAATCTTCTACTAAAACTGTTGTGGAGGACGGAATTCATTTTTTATAAGTTTGTCCCCTTTAGGAGACTGCTGGGAATTCTATGTTATCTACACGATTTTTTCAGAATTTCCCAGAATCTCGTCTCTTGATCTTTGTGATCAGTTTTTCTGGTTGTTGAGTCAAGAAGATACGGATTGTCTGATATCAATAGCTAATTTTATATCGCTGGCTTTTGAATCACGGGAATCTTTTGGGATGTTCTCTACGTGCATATCCTCGTAACATAAACCTTCGAGCTCTTAATCATTTTGTCATCTGTTTATCTTTGTATTAGCTGTTTGCTGTTTTCTGAGATTTATTGTTAATTTGTAATTATGTTAACTTGTAATTATGGTAATTTTATGAACAGAGCCGAAACAACAGTAGTCTGTTATCCAGCTTCGTATATTTAATTGGCCGTATCTCACTCGATTTAACTGACTTTGCATATTTAGAAGTATTCTCTTGTGTTTTTCTAGTTTATGTGGTCAAAATTAAAAAATTCTTTTGATTCATTTAATGACGTCATAAGTAACAAACAATAGCAATTATAACTACAATCTTCCACTGTTATCAGAAGGTGTCATTGTATACTTCTCATAAATAACAGCGAAAGAGATGGGTTTTTTAATCAACATTTGACAGTGTTTACAAACCTAATATTGTTTACAAAATCATTGAACATTTTCTTGTCTTTAGTATCAAATTGATGTCAAAGCATGATAGGTCTGACGAACGACGGTTTCAATAGCCATTGACGTTTTTTCTAGCTAATCACTTTTAGTAATAACGTAAATGTCAGACAGTTTTGTTGAAATCCAACAGCTGGCATGTCATATGACAAGAATAATTGCCTTTTGGAACCATGCAGATACCTGAGAAACTGGTAGAGTTGATAAGGACTAAACAGTTTATTTTGTATGAGAGATTATGGAAACAATGATGGCGATACAAAATACATAATGGCTACAAAGATGACGATTATGATTATTATTATGACCATAACCATTATGATTATCGATGACAAATGATTCATCAATGTGAAAATATAAATTATTTGCTTCCAAATTATTTTCCAAAAACCACTAAATATTGCATTTAAACCATATAAACAAGGACAGTGCTGGAAAGTTGTGGTTAGAAAGCAAGTACAGTAAATCCTCGAGTATGCTTCCTGGAGTTTATTTCGCAAAACAAAATTTCAAGGTTTGACATTATTTGAAAGTAGGCCTATTTAGTAGCAGCAGCACAAAATACTACCAAGTCTACTTTATTTGCTTATTTGAGGTTGGACAGGACTTGAAAATAGCAAGAACAGTCATATTTTTCGAAATGAAGTTGAATTGAGTGACAACATCGATATATATCTATACCAATTAAATACCAATTGCTGAACTCTATTGCTGAATTCGACTCAATCCTCATTGGGGAATGTACAAATGGGCCTATTTCAAAAAATGACTTTGGTTGGGGGCCTTTTCGATTAGGGCAAGGGGCTTTTACAAAGGTGGTGGTTTATTCGGGACTTACGGTAGATTCCAGTCTTTGGGGTCCGTAGAATACATGAAAATTGAGAAAAATTTAAATTCGAACAAGCAGATTTAAGAAAATCTAAAGAAAACCCTGGTACAGAAAATGGAAATTCAGCCCTCGCCCTGAGGAAGCGCTGGATAATATAGAGCGAACGCAGCCGACAATCATGCATCATATGATGTTGAGTTTACATTGGATACATCCGTGACAAGGCAAACAGGTTGCGTGACATGAAATCTATGACAATACAAAAAGCAAACGAAGATTGTCATCCGCCACTGGAATCTGAAAACATGGAGCTGGTCGAAAAGTTCAAAGTGAATATCAGGCAATGCATAATGTCATTGCCAAATAGCTCAACAATGCTTGTATTTTCTAAAACAAACAATTATCTCGTGGGCAAATACAGAAATTTGGCAGTGTGACTGATTCGGCTGTCTTGCATCAACCTGGTTTTAACATGTCCTGTCAAGATTATCATATACAAATTTTACAAAAAACATTAGGCAGGAATTTTGATCACGAAGCACCGCAACAAATTTGCAAAATTGAATTGTGATCAAATGTAATACCGATCTTGTGATGTCAATCTTCGCTGCCTTAACTTGATGATAAAGCGATAAAAAATAATTTTTCAAAAAGTGCAACAATAGAAGCCGAAACTCTTTGTTGCATTATGTAACCCAATTGCTATCATTTCCTCTTGAACTTGCCGGAACAAAATATGCTACATTGAAAAGATTTCCAGAATAGGCACAGAATATAGAACTTTTCTTAAAACTGAAGCTGTAGAAGCCGTTTCATTCATGTTTCTGTATTTTAAATTATTTTTCAGGATACAATTACGTTTGCCCGTCCCCAGAAAACGTTTAAAACCAAGTTAAATACCAGACAAGTGATAAAAAACATTTTCCAGCCTCTTACATTTGCAAACCTTTTGCAGTAAACCAACATTGTTTTGAAAGAGAACGATCTTGAAAATTTTAGTTACTGTTCCAATAAATTTTGCAGTGATTGTATACTTTTATCAGCAAATCCAGAAAAATACTAAAATGAATTCTTCTAGACTGGGGTTGGAATTGGCAAGTCTGATAGGAAGGAGCAAACCTTTTATTATACTAACAATGCTCTGTCAATTAGCTATTTATCTTGAAAAAGACTTCGTCTTATATAAAAATTATAGAACGTATAATAATTAGCAATTCTATGGAAACAGTGATAATGGTGCATGCTCTAAGTGTTAATAAAAAGTCTGATTACTATATTTCCATTTTAAGCAAAATGTCAGGAAAGCATCTCAAGCATCGTAAAGATGAAGGACATTGAATAAGGTTTAGTTGGAAGATTTGCCAAATTGTTTTTCAATTCCTGCTACCGGAGAGCTGAAAACCAAGTGAAGACATCATTCAGCTTTCAAATTGTTTCCTATAGAGTTTTACATAAGAAATTTCAAACCAGGCTGATATGTGTCACGTAAACCTCATAATATCTATAAGCCACTAATGCAACCGTTTCCTAGGTTTTTCCAATCCTAGGCACTCTCTTGTAAATCATATCTTTGATTTCTGAAATACCTTAAACCAATGCTACGGCGCATCTAAGATAGATATAATCTGACAGAGTTAAGGAAATCTAAAAGTTAGTCATGTGGCCATTAATTGTATTTCATTTCCTGTTATTTGATAATTAGATTCTTAAAGATGAACTCTCATTTCATTAAATTGAGATAATATTTGCATTTGTGGTTAACCTTAAAGGTATAGATATATTGAATTACATTGTAATTGAATTGGCAATTATGAAGATATCTACTGTCTAGTGTACTTAAAAACTTACTAATAATTACCAAAAATATATCGATGCTCCAAGTTAAAGCGAATGAGGTATACTTTAAGTTCTTAATGGAAAATTAGGCCTTCGGTGCAGGGCAAAGTAAACAGGATTGCCATATCACAACGAAGAAATATTGGGGTACGAATGCGGTGCAGAATAACAGTTTTTGATATGCAAAAACATTTATAAACTGGCCACATACTGTCCAGTGGTTGTCATTAGTTACAGCTTCCATATATCCTAATTGAATCTTTAGAATGTTTTATGACATACCATTCGACCCAGTTTTAAGAATAATATATGACATATCAATTAAACATTTTTTACAATATTTTATAGATCATGATTATTCAAAGTAAAAAATCTAAAAATAAATGGAGTTTACAGCTGAATGAAGATGACTTTTGATTTTTGGTTTCTGCCCTTGCCTGATGACTACGTAATGTGACATTAAGTCCTTTTTCAGTTCAATTTGGATTTTAGAAAAGGGACCCTGGGAAAACCGCGGTGAATACAATACAATCACGAAATCAAACCGTTTTTGCCTTTAAAATTACGCTTCTGTGTTCTCTTTAAAAGTAAGAGCCAGAATTTTTAATATTTAAAGATAAATTCATAAGGTATGAAGCAATCTCAAAGGTTTTTTAATCTGCAAATAAGGTACAAAATTGACATAAATCATTGGTATTTCAGAAACGGACAATTTAATGCAATTCACGAGAAAAAACGGTAGCTTTTTTGATTGACGCTTTTGACGCCCTAAAAAGCTAAATATGTCTACGAGAATGCAATTCATAGACCCGCATAGTGCTCTTTTAAAACCTATCAAATATCATCAACATTAAAACGTAATCAAAGATTCAGTAGTAGTTTTCTTATAGAATACCACGTGCCCGTCCTTGCTCGCGAGAAAAGATCCTCTTAACCACGATATTTGATCTTCTGCTATTAGGCCTTCTTGCCGTTACGAGTGTGGGTATACGCTCTTTTGGCATAGAGTAAATGGTTAAATTCGGTGACATTGATCACAAGCCTGTGATACAATCCTGGAAGATTTGTATCCGATAGAAAAGATTATTCAATTGGTAATCAGTAAGCTGTAAAAACCAGAGAAATGGCCAATTTTTTGGCTTAGAAGCAGGCAACAGCCAAATTTAAAAGACCTTCCCTTGCATATACGGGTTCTCTTTACCTAGAGGAATCATGTAGAGGAATGAGGCAAATTTTTTGCCTATTTTAAAAATACATAGCTTCCTGACATAAAATTTCTTACGTGTTCCACAGGAAGATCCACTGTAACCTGGAGCACATTCACACTTCCCCGTTGCTCCACAAGAGCCAAAGTAACAGTTGCCACAACTGTCACTAAGCATTGTTCCATTTGAATGGTCTTCAACTTTCAAGAAGAACGAAGTGTCCCAATGCAACCAACCTTTAAAAGAAAATAAGATTGTTAAAGTAAAATGCAGTTTTCAATCATTGATGCAGCAAGATTTCCAATTTATTCGTTTATGTCTAAAGAAGTAAGGTCCGGTTTCCCATGAAGTCAAAGTATCTAAGACGCATACTCTTGAGAAATTTTCAATAGGATTTTCGTTTTCAGCTGACAAAGCTATAAAACGTTGCATGGCTAAGCATAATGTAATGAAACGATGATACATAGAAGGCGACTAAATAATAGAAGATCAAAACATGCAAATGCTTAATGTTTACTGTGGGGTTCCTTTAGAGCTGGTTCTGCTAAGGCCTAAATTTGACCTCAATACTTCATAGCTTTACGCACAGAAATCTGGCTGGATTCATTTTTGCTTTTGTGACTGAAGATTGAAAGTTTCTGAACTTGCTTCGGGAAATTAAGGGGATAACTTGCTAAATCATTCGGAGCAGAATATATACCCAGCAAAGACGTATTGCAGCGATGTATGAATAAATAAATGGGACAAAGGTTGCAACATTTGTTGTATGTTTCTCCGTGTTTAATTCAAATTTAGATTAAACCGGGTTTCCATAAAAAAGTTTACGTTACAAATAAAACAGGACATGATTACGGCTTTGAGGAGACAAAAACTGTTTTATAGCACAACAAAATGCTGCCCAAAACATCGATTCTATGGTTTTCAATAGTTACGGTATTTACACTCAAGTGTCTAAAGATTTTGCCCTAACATTAACCAAGGAAATGTGCGGCGATAAATTCAGAAATAATATCGGATTGAAAGTAGTCATTCGGCAGCAATGTTGCATAATACGAGATATGGTTATGCCATACCTTGCAGTAATCCACAGGTGTTAATTTGTTTTTAATAAAAAGCAGTCGTCCTTGATAAATATTCTAAATATAATACAGTTTATATCCTTATGGAGCCACTATAAGCGATGAAAAACAGGATAATATTACCTCCTACTTCATATGCAGGCATGACAACGTAAACATTCAGCCGCGTATACGTGCCATAACTCGCAAGAACAGATGCAAAAGATTGTCTGCGGTTACAAGGGTGCAAAGCCCAAAGAATGTGGGCCGAAATAAAAGCATCCTAGACATCCATGGGAAAATAGACAAAAAGCAGCTTACATTACTTGTATTCAGTAATAGACGAGGCTTGATACAGAAGGAGGATGTTTCTGAAAATTGATGAGTGTGATCGATAGGGGTATAGGTTCTCTAAAACGTGTCTGTATCAATTAACGGAAGCTCTTACTTCTTAAAGTTGCAGCGAATGCCCAATATGCTTATACTACTAGGCTACTTGATCAAGCAAAACTAGTAAAATCTGCAGTAAATCACCAAACCAACACAATTCTAAATTATCATTTATGAGCACATATCTTTGTTTTCTAGCAAATGATTTTTTTCTACCATCGAAAGATATAATTTGCCAATTTCACAAAATAAATATAAAAAACATGATAGCTTGGATGAAAAAATACTACAATTTTATTTTAGGCCATTTTGTAATTAAATCCTTGATTCTAAGTAAAATTCCAAAAACTGTCATGAAATTCAAACAGACTCTTTGCTGAGAAATTTCATAAATATTTGACATGGCTATGACCCCCATATTAATTTCAATCCTTCCCCTAAGTTTGATCCCGAACTCACAGTAGCATAAAATAAAGATATAAAACAGGCCAATGATGCCCTAAACATCTTGAAACTGACATCTTGAAACAGCTGATGCCCTAAATATTAACTCAACTTATTGTTCTGACTTACTGTAAGCTCTGATTTCATGGGAAGCAATGTAAACCGAAATTTTAATCCCAATATCTCTGATATCAACAACAAACTTGGTATGCCAAGGGTATTCCCATGCTGGGAATCTTCAAAATACATTCCATCATTACTAATGCTAGCTAGACATAGAATAATTTTAGGCCTGCTATGACTGGGCATGTTTTAAAAGTTAATACCCTGGCAGGACATTTGGTTTTACCTATCAAATTCTTTATGAAATGTTGAAATGGTAATCAGACAAAGAACCTGATACATAGTGGACTTTTGCCACCAAAACAGTGACACTCTTTGTATAGAACGTAAACACTCATATGACATTTCAAATTTACTAATCCTGTAGTGAAATGAAGATGCTATTTTTCACATACTTGTATACCAAATGCCTTTGTTTCCACTCAGCTTAGAGTTATAGAAAACAGTGTGGTTCAAGTCAGGTGTACTGCTGATATCATCCACCATCTTATACCACTCATTTCCACTTGGGCAGCAGGCTTTGAAAGTAACATTGTGTCCAGGCAAGACAAGTATAGAGGAAAACCTCATTACTCGCTTTCTTGCTAGATTGTCATTCTTGCACCATGTGTGGTAGTGTCCAGCCCTAATCTTCACATAAAATCCACCCTTAGAGCAATTATTGTAATTGACATCTTTGAACAGAATGGCTGGGTAGTCTTCAGTTGGTTGTGGCAATGCTAGCAAGAAATGGTGAAATATGTAAAACAATATCTCTTTATATAACAAAAGGCAATACAAGAATACAAATTGTATACTACAGGGCAGGCTTCTGAGTTTCATTCCAGTTGACTGAATGCAAAATTTGGATGAAATGTGAAAAAAGGATGGCAGATGCTAGCCTAATATAGGAAATTCAATGGGGGTGTGCTGTAGGCCAATAAAGGGGCAATCATCTAGACTCCATGCAAACCCTGTGATATACACTACCAAGACAAAAGTATTGCAACACCTGCGAAGGCCAATAAAACTTTTGTTGTTGTCTGATTAAGCTATTATTTAATCAGCCAATGTCATGCAAATAAAACTGCAAATTCAATGAAATGTAAATTCGAATATTCCATTTTCATTTTTGAATATTTTGAATCAGCAATTCAAGTAACTATAAATTAAACAAACATTTTGTGGAGGTGATTCTGGCTCTGATAAGTGCGGAAATTTTTTTTGGAATAAATGCATGCACAAAATTTACCAATTCATATGGGCCTAACTGTACCAAAAAAATTACCCAAGTTGAGTTGGAATTTTTTTGGCAAGGAAGTCGGGAATAATGACTTCACTTTTTGTTTCCTGATCTCTAACTATTTTGCTATCATTTTCTATAAAAAGTGTCCAAATCTTTAAAATTACAAGACCAGTCACAAAAAAGCTTTATCACAACTACTAGCTCCTGATCCTGTTGATCTTTTGATTTTACCACTGCAGATATTTTTTCTTAAAACTGTAAAATTTCTTATGTTAATATTTTAATTCGAAGTATTTTGAAATCCACCATAAAATTCAAAGAATTTGACTACTGGTTTAGCATGATTATTTTCTCAGTTAGGGAGAATACTTCAGCGTAAAGACATAAGTCTGCAAAACTTTCATTATTTTGGTTGCTGGATGCCATTTTCATTTGGCTGTTGAAATACTTTTGTCCTTGTAGTGTACATGATAACAGTCTACTTATGCAAAACTTTTGTTTTTTAGGTAGAAATATTCTGTACAAAATATAAGACAACTGATTCTGTAAGTCAAGAACATAAGGCAGCTAATTGTGAGTATATCAACCATTAAGAATATTTTCAAAGCAAGCAAGCAAAGGGAAATTAGCAGTGCATCCTGTGGTCTCTTAAGAAATTGAGTCCCTACCAAAAATTTATCAAAAAGGCATATACACAAAAAATCATAAGTAAAATTAACAAATCAGATATTCAAAGTAGATATTCTTAAAGTACAAACATTGATAAATTACAAGGAGTAAGTGATCTTACTTACTTGAAATGTTACATGTGTATGTAATATTTGGAACAGCATTAGTTTCAGGCAATGACCTTCTCATTATGTGATGTCCAACATTTACACCAACATCAAAAGCATCATCATACTGCAATAAGTTAATTGAGTCATTGTTAACATGTTATAGAAATTGTGGAACAATGTACCAGCCCTTATAACAGAAAGCCCTCATCTATCTAAGACTTTTAGATCTAAAATAAAAGTTCACTTCTTTGCTACTCATTATTAGGGGGATGTTGTTGTATGTGGGCTTTTCTAGGATGGGTTGGGGGACATCTATGGGTTGCTGATGGGGCTGTCATCTTCATGAGAGATTTCTCTTGTGGAAATGGCTCCCCTACTGGTATTCTGGGGGGAGGGGCAATTTGCTCAGTTCCCTCATGGGTTTCTCTTTGATGGTAGCAGAAAATCCCCTGTATGTTTGATATGCTGAAAAAAGCCTTTGCATCTCCACACCTAATTGCAACATTTCCAATTGCAATTAAGAAAACGAGCTCTCTCTTCTCAATTAGTTTAGCGTCTGAGAGACCAAACTGTAAAGTATTTTTTCTGCACGGGGAATGCCAGAACAATAATTTTGAAATTTGCGGAAAACAAACACTGCCCGTGAAATCGGAGGAAAAAAGGGCAAAAATTATTGGAATACGTTCCCCGCGCAGACCAAACTTTTCAGACTGGCTGAGAGAGTCCTCCTTTATGAATTTTACTACCTACTGGATTTGTGTTATTTCAAATTGTAATACCTCTATACTTAGTTATATTTATTCTAATTTTTAAGTTGAAGCTGATTGTAGATAGTGGAAAGCATTATAGTAACATCTTAAATCATTGTCAATTTTGGCAACTTCAATGAATTACCAATTTATCTGGCCTGTATATGTGACTCAAACCTGCTATGGAAAGGTTTTTTCAATAAGACTTTAATATATATTTTGTCTCCAGCTGGTTAATGGAAATTTTGAATCTTGCATTGTGTTGTCAATTATGTTTGTCTAGTTATGAGTTTTGTAGAGTAGCATATTCGACCTATTTTACGATTCGTGATCGAGTTTGACAACGCTGGCCCTAGCAGCACCATTTTTCAAACGAGCAGCAGCCTTGCATTAACATACTTCTTCAGAAAAGCCACAAACTCATTTTTAATAACAACATAAACCAATTACCATGCAGTTGTTCGTTACGACACCAAGAGTTAAAATGACAAGAGCTGCATTCACAATGTGTGGGCGACTAGGCCTAAATATTGTCCCGGCCATACTAGCAACTTTGAGCAAATGTCTTTCCATGACTGGCATTTAATATGCGCTTTATGTACGAATGTGTTGTCGTAGAACTCGATTGGTAGGCTGCAGTACAAAAATATTCCTTTCAGCACATAATGATTTTAAAAAATACCCGTAAAATGTTTCAGAATAAGATCCTTTTGGTTTGTTTGCCTTGATTTACTGTCGTCAAGAAATAGTCAACAAGCCTCTTTCTTGTTCAACGAAGCCTCCTTCTCATTATCTCAAAGCATTGTACTGATTTCAAAGCAACTTTTTTAGGTTTGGAGCTTCTAAATTATCGGGAAATTATCAAACTAAAAGAGAGTCAACGGACATACATCCAAGTACTCTTATAATAATTTCAAATTCCATTCAATTTGATTTCGGATTGCGCTGTATTCAAGGACATTTATGGGAATGTTTGATTACAAAAGGGAATGCTATCGTGATAGGATGCCTATTAATCGATGTGTGGGTTAGCCAGTTTTACATCAATTCATTCACTTTAATCTTTTCATCTTTCGATTGGTTAGTGAGCCAAATATACAACTATTCACCTATACAAAATTTAATCTAATTTCATTAGCATCAAATAAAAGTTTTAGAGAAATGTGTGAATAAAGGAAAGGTCATGATAGCAGCCTGCTCGACGGACTCCAAGGAGTTCTTGCGGCGAGATATCGATGAAAATGTAGCAAATAAGAAACACCGCAATACGACGAGAATGAACAATAATAAATACACGTAAATCAGCGAAGGCTAATATTTCGCCCTGTCATATAGGGCTTCATCAGAGCACAAGATTAATCTGAATTTTGTCGATTCTGATGACCTAAACACAGCACCAACAATTTCAAAATCGCCTCGATAAATTTTGGTAAAAATCATTCCATGTAACTTGCCTTTTAATATGATACTATACTAAGGCAAATTAAAATCCAAGTCTGACGATTTGATTTGGTGAAAAACATGTGAAAAGGTGGCACGCAAAATCAAGAGAAAACGTGAGAAAAGGAATGTTTGACTTGCATCGCTGTGAAAAGATAGAATATAGTTTTAACAAATAAAGTAAATGACATATTGAACGGCGAGTAATACGCAAAGAAGGGAATAAATTTAAAATACATCTTAGATAAGGCCAGCACATGAATTTAATTCACATCAAATATGAAGATTAATTATTTCCTACCAATATATGTACTATGATACAGATTTCCCGAACACAACCATGAAGAAGGCTGAACTCAACGATGCATGTGCCACTAAGAATAAATACCTAAGAGAACACTTAAAGCAGCACGATTTTGCTGATGAGGCAATTCTTGTCAACAAGTTCTTAAATGCAAGTTCGGTTAATAGGAAAAATGGGGTGTATTGCGGGAATCAAAAGCGCCCATAACCCCCTCAAAATGCACAAGAATCAATTGCCGAAAAAAATCCTACGGGATAAAGTTTGGGAAACTAACCTGGAAATGCAGGGTGGGTTGTTGGAAACATTGTTGGAAACTGTTTTTAAGTCCAACCAATGGGGAATTTAGATGGCCATCGAAATGTGTCGGGATATAGTGCCTTCCAAATAGCTAAAAACATTCGTCATAGGAAAGCAAGAATTTTGATAGAAACTACTAAAAAGCTAGGATGTTTAAGTCTAAGGTATAAAAACTTCCATTTGGTGGTATTATATTGCTTCTAAATGACAAGCCTTGCCTTTCAACTTGGTGTTTTTGAAGGCCTCCCGTCTGTTAGATACAAACAAACACAAACTTTGCGCCTACGAAAACCTATGAATCTACGGCTGACTGCCGGGAGAAAAAGAAAACGAAAGATATGAAAGAATGACACATCATCTCAAGTCCGTATTGGCTCCACGAACTGCCCAAGAATATGACAATATTTTGGGTTACATACTTTTCGCAATGGATTCAAAATCAACGTATTCGAGCAGAGGACAAACAATCGGAAAGGCCAACTAACTCGATTAGGAGGTTACCACACTATCTTCAATATTGGGTTCTCGACTAGCTAGGGCATCTGACTGTTGGGTAAAATTAAATTCTACCATACAAAAATATCAATAAAATAAAAGGAGATTGTTCATACAACCCTCGAAGAGTGAATAACAAGGTTGTCACTTGCCTTGTTGATAAAACAGCATGCTGACAAAAATTACACGAAGATTAGAATAAAAACAGTTGGTGGCTGAGTTAAATGGTTGGAATTTTCTCGAGCAGTTCCTGATTATTATGACGACTGAAGAAAAGTTTCACGTTTTTGGCACTTTCTAGAATTAAATCATCGAATTACTCCGTTAAATTTCACATAAATTTCCGTATTCAAAAATTCATTAAAAAATTCTAACATTTTACGGCCTGCGCCTTTCGAGTTCAAGTTTCTGACGAGTCCTGTAGAAGGCCGGGTTCAAAACATCGACGATATCGTACGCTTTCTTATGAGTAAAAATTACTGGTATTACAAATCTTTCTGATATTAAATTTTGAAACCAGAAAGCATAGGTTCTCGTTGCTGGTCGCGCGCGTCTCCATTGCCAGACACGACAAATGAGCCCGACGTGAAGCTGCCACTACTGGACAAAGACACGCTGCTGCGAGAACTTGCCGAGCGTACTTGTCGGGGACTCTCCGATGATCGGTAGAACATGCTTGCCTGGGCATCGAATTCGGCCAGTTCCTGTAAGTGACGAGCCTGTAGGTCGCGTAGCCTTTCTTGCCTAATATCTTGAAGGCGAGTACTTTCTTCGTACATCTACGAAAAAAGGAAAAGTCATACAGCTGCCTCCTAAAACAAGATAAACGAATGAAACCAGGTCTTCTAAAAAATTCTCAAGATAGAAGCAAGATTTCCAAAGATTATCAAGAAATTTTCAAGATTATCTCTTATACCAAGGATTTCTCAAGATTATCCCCTATACCAAGGATTTCTCAAGATTATCTCTTATACCAAGGATTTCTCAAGATTATCTCTTATACCAAGGATTTCTCAAGATTATCTCTTATACCAAGGATTTCTCAAGATTATCTCTTATAGCAAGGATTTCTCAAGATTATCTCCTATACCAAGGATTTCTCAAGATTATCCCCTATACCAAGGATTTCTCAAGATTATCTCTTATACCAAGGATTTCTCAAGATTATCTCTTATAGCAAGGATTTCTCAAGATTATCTCTTATAGCAAGGATTTCTCAAGATTATCTCTTATACCAAGGATTTCTCAAGATTATCTCTTATAGCAAGGATTTCTCAAGATTATCTCTTATACCAAGGATTTCTCAAGATTATCTCTTATACCAAGGATTTCTCAAGATTACCTCTTATAGCAAGGATTTCTCAAGATTATCTCCTATACCAAGGATTTCTCAAGATTATCCCCTATACCAAGGATTTCTCAAGATTATCTCTTATAGCAAGGATTCTCAAGATTATCTCTTATAGCAAGGATTTCTCAAGATTATCTCTTATAGCAAGGATTTCTCAAGATTATCTCTTATAGCAAGATCTCAAGATATCTGTTATACCGCAAGGATTTCTCAAGATTATCTCTTATAGCAAGGATTTCTCAAGATTATCTCTTATACCAAGGATTTCTCAAGATTATCTCTTATACCAAGGATTTCTCAAGATTACCTCTTATAGCAAGGATTTCTCAAGATTATCTCCTATACCAAGGATTTCTCAAGATTATCCCCTATACCAAGGATTTCTCAAGATTATCTCTTATAGCAAGGATTCTCAAGATTATCTCTTATAGCAAGGATTCTCAAGATTATCTCTTATACCAAGGATTTCTCAAGATTATCTCTTATAGCAAGGATTCTCAAGATTAAAAATAGGGTACTCTCATATTTTGATAAATCAACACAACTTTTTGACTATGAAGGTCCATGGAGATCATGTTAATCTAACCCAGCAATTGTCTTTGTTTGCACTAAGACTAAACAAAAACTTTCTTGCAACAGTGATCAGCGAAAGCAAACTAAATGCAAAAAAACGCTGTGTGATCCAAGATAATGCGTTGCCTCTGCCTGCAATGAAATTCGACTTACCCTCTCTTCCAGCAACGCTCTACGGCGAGTGACGCGGTTTTGAAGATCTTCTAGTTCCTTCTCGATGTGGTTTTTCAACAAAGCGGTCTGTCTTTCTTGGTATCTGCTAAGCAGATCTTGCTCTTGCTGCAGCTTGGCTCTGAGAGAACCTTGTTCTTGAACTTGGACCTCATCTAGACGTACCTTGAAATAGGAAAGAGGGCGATAAACATCAAAAAGGAGGGAACAGATTATAGCACAACCCCTGCAGCAACAATAAAACTTGTGGCGCTTTTTGCTATAAGACCTTACTCATTTTCGTAAATATCATTGGTGTTAAATTTCAGGACTTGCTTTCTGTCACAGACAATGACAAATATAAACGAAGCAATCATAATGAATGCAATTAAAATTTGGCATTTCAAACCAATCAAATGAAAGATTCTAACATCAAAATATTTATTAGAACTACCAAACAATGTTTTTATTTTGGTCTGCACTGACAGGTACTGTAAATTCCAGCTTCTCAGGAAGAGAAATACTTTTGAACTTGGGTAGTTCTTATCTGATTCAGTTTGACCTGAATCAAAATTACAAAGAAAGCACAAACCTTTTGTTTTCTAAGAAGCTCTGACAAACTAGAGTCGTATTGAGAGGCTAGGTCGGCCATCTTGCGTATCCTGTCTTCTTTGAACTTCCTGATGATGTCGCGATGGTGTTCTCGAGGCGTCTGTGCCAGCTTCTGCTTCTGCAGAATTTTGTATTGTCGATTCTGAATTTTCAGAGTTTCGTGAAACTGTTTACGGACCTGAATTTCTTGAGCCTGAAAAAAGTGCAGTAATTTCAACTGCATGTTGCTACACACAATCAACTATAACTTTTGATATAAAAATACAAATTGCCTGCACAAAAATAGGGCAATCTCTACCAAGGTCAGCTAGTAGAGAATAGACATGATTCATCAACTTAGTTTGGCCAACCTTCTAGCGCCCAACATACTTGAGGAGGTCCAGCAAAAAAGACCTCTTCTACCTCTTAAGACGATAGGATCTAGTCTTACCTAAATAGATCCAAAAAATTTAAGAAAAGCTTTTTTGTTCTTTAACCCGATGTTTATTTGATGAAGACAGCTTTAAGCTTTTTTCAATTTTTTTGCTATTCCCTGCCATCTTTAAGTTTTTCAAAAATTATCCATAACTAAGTACACTTTCTCTATTCATCATGTCCATTTTATCGTTTTCATCGCAAGCCATGGGGGTGTGAAGACGACAGGTTTTTAGCCTGACTATAGTTCAAGTATAGATACCTTGAGGGTCTTTGGTCTCTGTCTGAGTTCCAACAGGTGTTTCTTCTGCAATTCCATCTCAGCCTTCTTGTTGTACTCCATCTGGTTGTCCCATTCTGTTTGATGCTGATACTGTTGTTGATCCCAGCGCAGTTTCTGCATCCCACGAATCTGCTTGTACTCAAGATCCTGCGTACACTCATGATGACGTAACAACATTCCGTGAGCCTGGTCCTTTTGTGCTTGCAATGTATTCATTTCCTAGAACGGAAATATTCAATGTTACACAATGTTTGTAAACAAAGAATATCATTTAGGCAATATAAATGGTCTAGGAACTGATGCATGTTTTAACCAGAGTGTTTTAACGTAAACTGAGTGGTCAATTTGTGTAGACGTCTTTGCCTAGAATTTGACAATTTAAACATTCATATAGTAATTGGTGGCCCTTAATTTATCATTTTGAAAAACCCTTGATGAAATAGAACTAGATAAAAACAAATAAATTAACGGAACAGAAGATTTCCTTATCTGTTATCTTCATGATTGGCAGTTACTCAAAAGAAAACTGATAATTTTCTCAACTATCTCCTAAAACTATCAACTAATTCCTAGTTAACATTTCCCAGTTCATTATTTCATCACTGCCAAATCGCAGAAAATGAAACCAGAATCGAGAAAGTATCTTTGAGAAACTAGTTAGGGGAATGGGGGGGGGGGTTAAGCAAACAAGTTTTTAATCAAAGTAAAAGGTTGATGTTATGTTGTTAGGGCTTCTTGGTAATTCTTTCAAAAATTCCTTTTGAAAGCCATTTGTAGAAGCTAACACTAATGCTCACCTCGATTAGTAGTGACTTTTCAAGGGTCTGCCTCTGCATTAACTGTTCTCTCCTGAAACTCCTTAGCGAGGATTCAAATTGCTCACTCTGCTTCCGCGCCTTGTCTGTCTCCCGTTGTTTTTGCAGTCGCGAGAATTGCTCTTTAAGTTCAACAAGAGAAGTCGTTGGTCTTCGTTCGATCGGCGACTCAGACATTTCCTAATGAGAGAATTAAGTTTCAAAAAATCAGCAAATTTCAAAATATAAACAAGGGAACGTTATTTCGAAAAACATCTGAATGATGGGAAAAGATACCCAAAGCAAGCCATTGGCATGACCTGACAGTCGAATTTTCATTGATAATTCGCACAAAAATATGAACTCTCAAAAAAGGAATATTTGAATTATAATCAAGAACAAGAACCAAAAATACTTCCAAAAGAACTCTTGGCGGAAATCAATTTAAGAGACTTTCAAGCAAGCTTCGTTTGAACTTTATACTTTTCACTATTTCAAACACTTTTAGGTTTGCGAATAACATATTCAACGAATAGCTAGCAAACATAGGGGAAACAACTGCTTAAAGCGATGTAGCTCACGTGACTTTCAAAGCATGGCCAAAATTGGTAAGATAATGATGACATAAGAATTCCTCATTTTCATGAAGCAAAGAATTGTGACGAAACAAACCTTTTTCAACTGCTGTTTCGCATATTTATATTCGTTCTTCACGGTGACACCGACATGCCTAAGCTCTGCATCTTGCTGTTGCATGGTTGTCTTCGTCAGTTTCTTTTCCTCTGAAATACCCTGCTTGACCTAAGAACCCAAGCAGACAGCGATATAAACGCAGTACAAGGCAAATACATCGCCTATACGTTACATTATTCTTCTATTGATAAAGATAATAAATCTTCAATCAGAAATAACTCTCTTAGAAAAAAGCTAAAACTGGGACAGGAAGAGGTGGTCCAGTCAAATGACTTCAACTGCCAATCCTAAACTCCTAAAGATTAGTTTGGCCTAAACTATTGTGGATGTTGCACAGCTGACAAGGACGACGAGGACTGTCACTGGAAACAAAGAACTTCAGTAACCATATCGCCTCATTGGCCGATGAAAGAAAGAACACTTTACCTACACAATACATTTAAGAGCGATCTTATTTCCAACATATCAGAGCAAGTAAAGTGGAATCATATATTCAAGTCAAGCCTTATTCAAATCTTACTCACAGTACCTTATAAAAGTACAGATATAAGAAAAAAGAAATACGAATTCTTGCTTCCTCAATTTAAATTTTTACTTTTCTTTAGGGACATTATCTAACTAACAGTATTTAAGGACCCCACCTTTTGCTCAAGTTCAGCCCTGTGTTTCGTTTTTAGCCTTTCCATTTCTTTATCAAAAGCATGCATCTGCGTTTCAAATTCCCGTTCTAACGACCGCCTATGCTCCAACATTTCACCCTGCTGTTTCTGCTCAAGATTCGAAATTTGCTTTTGATGCTGCTGTCTTAGTCTCTTGTATCCCTGTAGTTGTTCCCGATACGCATCTGATTCTTGGTGTTCTTGCTGTTGCCTGGCAACTACATTTGCAGGTCGGATAGTAGCAAACCTATCTTCTCGATTTTCGCTGGGATTAGGCACCTAAAATTCAATGGAATCCAATATAATATAAACATATTGGTGAAATAAAACACAGGCCATAATTCGACTTTGAAAAACAAATTATGGGCCATAATTAGACTTTAAGAAACAAAATTTTAGCCTTAATTCGACTTCGACAAAAAAACTATGACCATTATTCAACTCTGATAGACAAACTATGGGTCATGATTCGCCTTTGACAAAAAACCATGGGCCATTATTCAATTTTGATAGACAAAATATGGGCCATTATTCGACTTTGATAAACAAACTATGGGCCATTATACGACTTATAGAATACTGCCTATAAAAACGAAAAGCTAAGTCAGCCCTTTATACTCCATAGACACTCTTTTTGGAGTGACCAATACTTGAGCACACACTAACCCCATCCCTAACGCCCACCCGTACTGTTGAACTGACGGAAATTTATCCCCTTGTCACGGTAGCTCCTAATGGTAAGATTTTGTACAAGAAACAAAATTCACCGTCACTAAGGAGAAACAACATTGACGATTGCATGTTTAAAGAAGTAGGTGCTAACATCAATACAAATGTGACAACAAGTATTTCTTCATTAAAGGCAGTTGCTGTTTGCAAGTCTGCTCACTTTCGTTACGGAGCTTTGGTCGGTACTAAAAACGTTCACACCATTAGGTACTTCAATGATAAAATTCAGCCAGAAATCATAACCCATTCTTAACATTTGCCTTACCCTTGACAAGGAGAATGATATCGGACTCTCAGATCGGGGCTCTGAATTTCCTTGCACTGCCCCTGGGATGTCTTCTGTGCTGCTGCTTGGGCTGCTTGGCGTGCTGTCATGCTCACTCACACTGCTTCCCTTGCTGTTAATGCTTAGCTTCCTCATAGCCTCTGTGTCCTGTGTAAATATAACATAACAAAAGAAACATAAGACTAAGTCATATATACAATCCGCACGTGGGGGAAAAGCCAGTTAGAGAGAAGATTTTTCCTTGGCCAACAGCATGACGAGTTTAACTGCTATACCAGTTCCTTGTCTCGTTGCCTTAACCACCACCCCCCATCTCAACCTTAGGAAGAGACGAAAATACTACCTAATATTCACGTACAGAAAATAAATTTGCCAAACAAATCGACACATTATCTTGATCTTTGAAATTTGTTTTCTTTAAAAAGATTCTTAAGTAGTGCTACCGAATACCCATGCTCAAGTAATCGATAACCGACTAAAGTTGACTGACGGTGTTTTAACTGAAAACGTCAAAAATAAAAGTTAAGGAACATTAAAAT
Source organism: Rhopilema esculentum (assembly GCF_013076305.1). The sequence goes on from NW_027019317.1 coordinate 10,308,850, forward strand.
ACGTCGGAAGACTTAAAACATTCCCTTTAAAATCAAGGTTAACAACAAAATAAGCACTGACCATTTCCCTAGGTCCGTTCGATTCTGTATCAATCGAGGAGGTATCGCCTGGATCCGACACATCGTCTGATGTTTCTGACGTCGCATCTGTTACCAAGATTTTCTTCATTCTTTTATAATTCATATTGTCTAATTCCCGCACGGCTTGCTTGGTCCTTGCAATCAACTCCATGATCACGTTAGGCCGACGCTGCTTCTTTATAAATGGGGACTAAAGGAGAGAAACATGATATAACTATACTACCAAATGGCAAGCCAAATAAGTTTTAATATATAAGGCAAACTAAAGAGTGAGAATAAGGGAATCTTGAGGGATTAGTTACATTATGGGATAGGAAGGCCCTAATGCTGCATAGACAAAGTTCACATTCGTTTTGCTCTGTGTTGACCCAGCTGCAAAACATTATGTAAACGAGACATCAGACATAATTTCTACATTTTGCTCCCAAAAACCTTTTTTCACAATATTAATGAGACAGAAGATGTTTGTTACACTATTAATTCTCACTGCTTATACAGAAATTTTAATACAAATCTCCCATCTTGAGCAACAATATCCGTTTAACCTATCTTGCTATGACAGCCAATTTACAGCAACAACAAAAACAATAACAGCAACATTAAGGCAACAACAGCAGCAACTTGAATACTTTTCACAGAAAATACGACTTACTGTCATGAGTTGCTCTGTAGTGGGTCGTTCTGCAGGAGACTTCTTCAGACAGGCTGACACGAAATCCTTGAACTCCAGCGACCTAAGGAGTAGAATTGCTTTTACTATTGATTCAGTGAAGTCTTATGCTTCAAAGTGAATATTAAAAAGGAGCAAATAAAGAGTTTTGGTCTATTAAATGAAGAGTATTTAACAGAAATTAAAAATGAAAGACACCATTAATAGCATCAAAGAGTGTTGAACAACATAAATCCTTTGCGAGCTGCACAGAAAACACCCGCAGCTAGATTGAAAGAAGACAATGGATAATTCATTATTTCTATAAAATGGAGAGGCAAGTATCAAACTATTTAGAAATAGGGAATAGATCTCCATAAAATTCTTTGAATTTAATTCAATTCAAATTCAGTAACGGAATGCGACTATCAGGGAATGACGTAGCCGGTCGCTCGCCTGGAGGAGCCATTCAAACGGCACAGCGGTGCTAACCACTTTGACCTGGCAAACAGACTTTCTAAAGCAAACTACTGCAATGTAAATCGACATGCAATTCAAAGCCATATTCAGTGGTTTTTGTCAAGCAACGAGAAACAAACAGGCATAACACAAAAGCAAAGAATATCGTATTTTCGTGGCTATGTCGTTATCAAGAGTCTAATATTGCCGGACGTTCCAAAGTTCCAACTTTATCAAAACTCTACAAAATATCCCGATACCTTTTCATACTTTCGTGCCTACGCAGTTATCTAGAGGCTTATATTCTAATATTCTGCTAATATCGAGATTAAGGACCTGTTTTTTTTAATAGGTCTCGATTTTGAATTCTGTACATAAAATTAACTAAAATTAATTACGCGTAAGACAAATGGACATCACTAGACTTCTTACTAGTTTCGACTAATTTTACTTCGGGGGAGATTTCTCTAATACTTTTCATGATCATTTTAATTGCAGAATTCCTTTCTGGCGGTAATAGCACAAGCCATTCCCTTGCATTCTGTGCATTCCCTTGCACATGGAGGTGCCGAAGAGTCGAATAGTTCTTTAACTTCGATGCCTCATAATTAAAAATGCGAAAGCAGACTTAAGCTGCTAAAATATGTGTTTTTTCTTTAAACTTACCATCCATCCGATGACAAAGAAGGAGGTTCGTTCTGTGCAATATGATACAAGGCACTCATTGCGTTGATGTTGAACAGGGGAGGCTTCCTCTCGCCTAAAGGAGATTGAACAAGAAATGTTGAATTTATTTGAGGCAATAGGAATATGACATGTATCTAGTAAAAACAGCTTTAAAACAGCTTTTTACACGATCAAAAGATGTGATTTGCGTCAAAAATAGGAAAGAAACCCTTATAATACGTTCCGTTCAAGATTTCGAATGTAGCCCTTACTCTTTAACGGTGAAATCTTTGACAGTGTCAAAAGTTAGGGTTACAAACAAAATATAACAAAAGTTCTTATAAACTATGAATTCTTCTACGATCTTCTACGCCTTTTTTGTTACAATTTATTATTTTCAGATATGATGCTATCGGACTTTGACGGAAATGGAAAAGTATCGGACCATGGAACCATTGGTCCTAGAAACTATTCTAACTTGAATAAGACGAAAAAGAAAGTAAAAAAACTAAGGAACATTTAAGTGCATAATAATTCAGTTTAGAAGCAAAGAGGGTTTCTTTTGACTTGCATAGTGATGGCCAAATTTCTTTTCATATTTCAATCCACTATGAAATCAAAGAATTTCTTATGAGAATTCGCTAATGTTCGATTCAAATTCATAAAATTGCAAATTTATTGTCTCCCTCTTTTGAAATACCTTTTAAATAGCCATTTGTGCCATTTTGGGCCTAACCTTTAAGGCAGCAATGTGAGATACATATAGGCAAAACACAACATAGGTTCTTTATTAGTTAAAGAAGGAGACTGAGTACGGATTCATATTTTTCAAATATTATTTGTTTTCTTGGTAATTGTTCAGATATTTCCATTTTAGGCCCTTAACAAAGCCAAATGCAGAAGAAAGAAAATGATAAAAAGGATGCTAAAACCATGATGATGTATGTAAGTGCACTTACCAAGTTCAATGCAAGTAATACCCAAAGACCAAACATCGACCTGAAATTAAAAACGTTAATATATGTTATTAGAATAACCACAAGTACGAGGAATCAAAGATCTCTATCAGTAATAGAATTAGATGTTTTTAAAGGCAAGTTTTAAATAAACATATGTAGCCATATATTCAGTGTCAAATAATTGTTGAAAACAAAGAAGGCAGCAAATATTTATTGAATCTCAAAATAAATCAACTTAATTTAAGTGACATTACTCGTCAAGTTTTGACTATGAATCTTGAAAAGTTTAAAAACTGTGAAGTTTCGAAAAGAATCGAAAAAACGATAAGCGCCCGTGAAAATTTCTCCAGCACCATATAAATTATGAGATGAAAGGAAGAGACAATTCGTATAGAAGAGACAAACAAATCATGTCTCAGAAAAAATATAAAAAACTTAAACAAACTATGTCTTACTACACTAATATAAGATTTGCTGTCAGTTATTCGTTCTACCATTCACAACTATCAAGTATATCGGAGTTTTGTCACTGAATTTAAGAGCTGATACAAAACACTTCAATTTTTAAACCCGTCAAATGACTCGTGACTGTTGTCATGGAAAGAAGGGAATTTTTCCACTATTGTGACACTATTTGCATATCTAAAAGCTTTTAGCACTACACCGAACAAAGCCAATACGGCTCTAGTTGCTTTTTTAAGCTATACCAAGGAAAAGACTTTTTAAAGAAACTTCATGCAAAAAGGAATTTAAGAACGCTTAATGTTTACCGGGCTAATAGAAAACTGCTTTGTGCAATCAAATACACATTATTTTGTTCTGGTGTGGATTGTAAGGCATCGTTTTATCAAATCATTCTATATTAATTTTACATGTAATAATTATTTTTCTCTCGAATAAGACATAAAGATGTATGGAAATCGAACCGCCCATTACAGTCATCATTAACATCTACAAACCTTTCCATCGTATTGGCCTTCTTCCATGGCAAGAATAACCTCTGGAGCCATCCTTTTGAAACAACAGAACAAGTTATCAAAACCAATTTTAACCTTATTCATTCTAAATACAGCCTTATCATTCAGAATTCCGTGCTTGGTAAGCCATGAAAAACAAGATAATTTTTCTGATGCCAGAAAACCATTAGTATAAGCCCACAAAAGTTATACATTGTCAAGGCTTGGGTAAACTCGAGGGTTAGATTAGCAACCCTTTTTTTCAACGCTGATTTTGCTAAATATAGAAAAAACATTTACACATTGATAACAAGTTTATTGATCTTTCATTCAAATGTCATTACTTCGGCGAGTGCAAATAAAAGCATCGGAAATATAAAAAAGGCGCTTTTGATATTTGACAAAATGAAAATTGCTATAAATCAATCTGTTTTACAATGTTTAATCATATATCCCTAGAACTGTGCTCAACAATATTTTATTTTAACTGAAATAAATCTGAAAATAAATTGTTTAGTTTGGATCGAGTTCCAGCCGGTCTAGCCAATGTTGTCACGAAATCGGAAATTTCTGATTCACACCAATTCAAAATTTCCATAATTTATACTCAACAAGGCAAGTTAAATTCCCTTGCCCTAATAAAAAAAAAATTAATAATAAAAAAAAACGGCCTTCCTGTTCTTTGTAACATCAAAACATGATCTTGCTCTCTTACGATTATACAAAACAGTGAAAGATTTTTCCTCGTTGCACAACAAAAAATTAAATTCAAATATTTTGCAAAAATGAATGCAAGATAGAGTAAAAACCCGAGATCCGGCACTTAAATAGATAAACTGAATGTATGGAATGGGCCTGCAATCTTCAGAGCAACAAAGTTACGTCAAAAAATGATGACAAAATTTACCAGTATGGGGTGCCCACAAAAGAATTGGCAGGTGCCTTCATCGAAGCAGAACCAAAGTCCGCTAAAATCAAAGAATGTGATAAGATGAAATTAAGAAGGAATACTTTGAAAATTGAGAATATGCTATTTGAAACACCTGTAAAGCTGCGTATAAAACAGAAAAATAGCACTCGGAGAATAAATATTCATTATTTCAATTCATCTTCAGCTTTTCTGGTACTTGGTTCAACTTCATATCTCAAAAAGACTTCTAACAAGCGCTAACAGACACAATAGGTCAGTCCCTTGAATAACATTAAGCCGCAAAACCAAAAATTATATAATGATGCAAAGGTTGAAATGCAATTCAGCCAAGCACAATTAGGCACTTTATATCTAATAACTAAAGCTACTGGTTTTGTGGATGGTAATATCAAGGAAGCGTCTTAATAAGAATAAAAATCATTAAAACCAGTCTTACCTAACTTGACGATTCCATTTTCCGTAAGTAGTATATTTCCAGCTGGGATAAAGAATTACTACGTCATAACATGCAACAGCTTTCAACGGGGCATAAGAGTACAACAGGTTACAACAACGTCATTAAGGACGATGACGTAAAAACGCGAGCTTAGTAGGAAGGCTTTCAAAACAACTAAAATCCTAAGGATGGTTTGGGCAATGAAAGTGTAGAGTTCGCTTCAATTATTTATCATTATCAAAAGTCAACTCAAAGTCAAGCGAAAAAAATACCTTTTTTCATTTTCATTTAATTTTCAAATAATTTAAGGAGGGTAGCCTTTCAGCGAATGCTGGTTTACAAGAGACCTTCCATTTTTTTACAATATAGCGATTAAAGGCAGTCTGTCCCCTATTGTGCTCAACTTTATTTTCACTGCAGCGTACCGTCGAGCTTGATCGATAATTAAACGATTTAAACCAATCGGAGAAAATTTTGATTCTAGAGCCTTTGAATCAAATGGATGTGTTCCCGTTGAAGTGAAGCTGTGGCTAGAAAATTTTTTCCTTGTTTGGTTTGTGCGACAGGTATGTCAACAGCGAAAGAAATGCTTCTATTTTCATCATTCATGTCCAGTAATTTAATCCTCTTGCCATTTCCGATAGCTTTTTGCTCGCAGTGTCAAATGTCGTTAACTGCCGCAGCTAGGCCAGCCAAAGCGAGCAGCGTAATTCGTTACGGCGTGAAGACCAATTGTTCATATTAGCCAATCATTGAGGGGACAAACTGCCTTTAGAAACAACGTTAATACATAACATTATCAAGAAAATATATAAACAAAACTAATTCACAATGCATCGAAAAAATGTTAAGTAAAGTGTTTACATTGTTTTGTTTTTAAGACCTTCGGAGAAGATGTCTGTTTAATTTCAACTGAAAGGGCTAATAAAAGAAAAGCATTTTCGCCAATTTTATTGCTAATACAAAAAATAGTTTCCCTCAGCTTTACATTTTTTAGATCTTTCGACTTCTCTTTCTCAGCTTTCTCCATTCTTCTATTTCTATTACTCCTTTACCCCTTATTGCATTCACTCGTGGGACTTCATTGTCGATCAACAAATTGACTTTTCCTTAAATGTTAGGAGGGACGATGGAATCTATCACAGTTAAGTGTCTCGTATTCACTACAATCTTAGAATTACTGTATTATTTACACTCTCCACAGTCAAACAAAACCTCAACAACTGCCTACAGTAGCAACAATAATCTTACCTTTGATATCCCTGTGAATTCGGTTGTGTGAGTGAAGGAAAACGAGGCCTTTTAGCGCACCCTCGGTAATGGCGGCGATCTCGCTTTCTTTAAGAGGCTTTTTGTGTACTGCAAACCAAGGGAAGGACAATCACATAAAAGTGAATAAAGTTCACTATAAGAAATAAAATGCATTCAAAAAATTCAATGATATTTGATATACAAACGACCCCCCAGACAATGCAAGCAAGTTGTTCAAAGCAATGCATATTTGAGGGGATCGGAGGTGATTTGTCTGGCAAACAAGGGTTAGCTTGGACAATACATGACAGTTAATGATGATCAGAGAATTTACTCATGCCTTTCTGTGAGGGAGCTGATAGATGGGCTTTAATGGAGTAATCGATTCTTGTAAGGAAATTAGTGCCGTCAGCGCTTGTAAGGTTGACTTGTTATCTTGCATGTCATAGGTTTGAGGGAAAACAGCTTTTATACGAGTACTTTCAGACCGAAGATTGCCCCCCGCCCCCCTTTTGCGTCCATTTTATTTCCTGGCATTTCTGAATATCTAAAGGTTTCTAATATATCTGACGACGGGAAGTTTAATTTCAATAAAAAGTCGGTATGCACAGTATCTTCAATTTATCTCACAAGACGTCATACGTAATGTCACAAGACAGGAGGCCAACACACTTTTTAACATCAAACATTAACAAGCAATGCCAAACAACAGTTGCCATATGCAACATTGACGACACAATGATGACTCAACGAAAATACTTGATTAAACAGACGATAAAACCTTCTTTGTTATTACAAAGAAAAACAAGAGATTCGCAAAAACCATTAACTATTCACTTTAACCAGGACAAAAACGCTATAATCATATTGTCTATTATGCCATGTGTTGACTTTGGCTATCAAAGCTAAACGCTCTTATCGGAAGGAATATTTAAATTTGAGTCACTAATCCTTGCCGTTAATAATTGAATAGCTAAACTAAAAAGCCAATTCACATGTTTATATCTAAATCAAAATGTTCTACGGGAGCGAAATATTCACTGAGATAAGTCTTTCACTCATTGGCATAATATTCCTTGCATATATATATACATATGACAATGTCATATCTGACTTCATTCAAATTACCATCCGAAAATGCATTCTGTTTTCTTCAAGTATAATGATTTACGGGGCAGCTCCCTAGGCAATAGCAGTTAAAACGATAAGCAAGAACTTAATAAATGGCTAATATTTCATAATATTCCAGTCTGATATTTCAATATACTGAACCAAATTATTTTGTTTTTGAATTTAACGTTAAACACGATTACAAGTATCATTTGACAAAAGCTGTAAAATAGAACAAACGGTTGATATTTAAGCACAGTAAATTTTGGCTTACATATCGCTTCAAGTGGGATTTTTAAATGTTGATTGGCCAAAAACATTTAAAGTCTTCTAAACATCTATCTATAAACCATTTCTCACCTTCTATTATATCTGAAGCCGAGCCAAGACAGTATTCCATAACAAGCTGAAAAATGACATAAATTATTCATATAAATCAGCATACATGAAACAATACAAGGGAAGTAATACCTAATTATTAGTGTATATATAATAGCTAATGATAAACTCTATTCACCACTGTATTGACTGTTATATTGGCACTACCAGTATTACTCACTGGCCTAGCAGTATTAGTTGATTTTATGTTGTAGTTGTTTGAGTCTTTGCAGTCATTACCCAGCAATGACAACAAAACTGAGCAGTTTCGTGATGACTGTATTAGGCAAGAAATCTCTATGGAAGTGTAGTTAACATTCAATGATACAATTAAAAAAGTACCAAAACAAATTATCTTTATTCTGTGCAGATACCCGCAAGAACTAATGGGTTACCCTATCTCCTTCAAAGATGTCTCCAATATCCAATTATATGTGTTTAAAGGTTAGGATCTATATAGAGCCTACAGACCAAATACAGGGACTGTGCAAATTGCAAGTATCAAGTTTACATGTTGTTTCTGGATATTTAAACAAAAACTGGAACTAGGAACAAGAGAGCCTGTAGAAATGTTGCATATTAAGACATTTGTCTCAATGCTCATAGAAATCAATTTTTTTCCAAAAGTCAGTGGCCTAGATCAAAGCAACCAGGAATTAAATTCTCCATTATCTAAATTCTCTATAGACTGTGAAATTTATAGCCAATTGATGAACTAGCAAGCATGATTTAGATTTTTAAGCAATGACTGCCATGTGCTGATGTAGTTTAGTGACAGAAAGGGTATTTTCCCAAAATATTCACTTAAACGAATTTTCAAAACACAGCATTTATTTATCATTGTTACACTGCAGGTATATGGAGTCAGTCTATTCTTTGTTCCTTTTTGCTCCATTTCTAGGAAAACCTGTCTGTCCACAAGCCAGCCATAAAGCTGTACAGACATTACTTCATGACAAATAGCAATTAACTATAAGCCCAGAGATCAAGAAGATGATCATCAATGTCATCTGATAAGTAGTGAACATTATTCTTTTCATGCCTCAATTCTTTGCAAATTCATTCTTCCATAAACCCAAAACAAACATGTTCATATCACAGGATCTCTTTATCATCCACAAATTCAAAAGTTTGAATGGCTGGCCAAATACCAAGATTTTTAGGCACTGAACCCAAAAATCTATGACCTGGAGGAAAGAATGTTTCAGGATTTGTCTTAGAAAGAATTATTTAACTTTGTGATATTGGAGTAATATGTAGATAGGGAGTTGGAATAACAAACACACTAATTTAACATTAAAACTAAAATCTAAACACATACCCATGCTGTGTGCTCTTTGATGTAACATCCTTTGTAAGCAATGCAGTTGGCATGACTTAGCTTGTGAAGAAATTGAACTTCTCTGACAATGTCTTGCCATTTCTACAAAATAATAACATCACATTAGAAAACTGGGCTGCAGATAGATCTAGCCCTCATGGAAAACTGGTATTTAGAATGAAAAAAGGCTGCTTGAGAATTACATAGGTAGGAACATCATTCAAGATCAAGTAAAACCCTTTGTTCTTATGAGTGTCCTTAACATTTGCAACCTTAACGTGTCTTTTTATATCAATCATAAACCTTTTTGATATATCAAAAATTGCATTATCTTGATTTCAACAAAATAGAGAAAATTCCTAAAAAACACCTCAATTATTTTTTTTGAAGACATCATACCACATAACTTCATTGAGACCAATGATAAATTGATTGCTTAGAGAGAGGATATTAATACACAGCTTCTTCAATTCTTTCAGTACAGAACCACATACTTTCATGGGCATGCCTATGAGTAAACTGGCAGGAAGACTTTTTGTCATGGCATGCCAGTGACTTAGAAGACATGTTTCATTAACTTTAAAAAACAGACATACATCTGGAGCATCTCACATAAACAATCACATGCTGCTATTAATAGCTAAATATTACCTCAGACGATTGCTTGCCAGTAAAGGACATCTTTTTGATAGCAACAACTTCCTTGCTTTGAATATTTCTTGCCTACAACAAAAACAAGCTTTGATATGCAAATGGCAAACGAGGTTAACTGCATTCTATTGTATTATATCCCACTGCATTCTACTGCATTGTTTTAAGTTGATAGTGCATTGAAGACAAATTGCTTGTCTTAGAGACAAAGAAACTAGGCCTTAGGCACACAGCCATAGATTCATGACCAACTAAAAAAATTTTAATTATATGCTATAAACATACAAGCAGGAATGATAAATCGTGTATTTAATACTAACAACCAATGAATAAGAGCATTATTTGATAGTGAAATAGTACATAAACTGCTTGAAATTTCAAATTTTTATATAAATATGAGAATAATCTAAAATGACATTCAAAATAATAGCTCAAATTTTGCAACTTGCCAATTGAAATTGCATAACGATAAAGAAAAAAGCTTATAATCAGATTTGAAATCAGGGTTTGTTTTGTATCAAAGGCTTCAAAAGATATATTTGATATCTGTCAAATTTTAAGCCAAAATAAGCAATAATTACATAGTAGACAGCCCCAAAACTTCCATGGCCAATTTCTCTGAGGTCATTGAAAACTTTGTCTGGGTCGACATCATAGAATAATCCAGCATATTCTGTGTTTTTAAAAGATCCTGGTTTGACAGGCGGCATGATTCTCACTCTGCAGACTTATGTATCATTTCACACCTACCAAGAAAAATAGATTCATATTTCATAGACACAGATCATAAGTATGAAATAGTGTATATTACTATAAAACAACAGTCACAAAACCTCATTAAGCAGTAATTAGATAATGAAAGTAAGGATCTTGCAGATATGCAAAATAGGAAATCAATACAAAACACCATTGGACTCTATGTAAAAACTTATTTATAGAGTGCTCCATTAGACCTCACTAAACAACTGTGAATAATTCTTACGGCTTGCATATTAAATACATCTTTGATTAAAAAGACAAAACATTGTTTTGTTTTGACTTATACAGCACTTATACAAAACTCTGACAAGAATGCAAATGTTAATAAAAAAGGCTATAAGGCTATACACTAAAAGGAGAGTTCATGGAGGGTTAAAAATCTCTAATTAAATATGAAAAGGCATTTAGCAACGCTGCTATAATGATACCTGCTTACATCATTCACAAAAGCTACAGCATTTAATAATGATTTTATATCAAACCAGTGCCAACTTCAACCTTAGTCCTGGCAATATAAGCCAGGTGATCACACATGTCTAAAAACCAATCTAAAAATATGCTTTTTATCCCACGTGAAATACCAAATTTTGACCTTGTTTGTTTTTCTCTTCTGTTTCTTATAATTTCTTGCTAATTTGCTAATTTCTTCCTAGTCTCTATTGTATGGATAGCATGCCAGCACATATCTTAACTTTTCAAGGTATGCAATTACAAGCATGCCAACAAATTTCATCTTACCAGGACTGCAACCCTAGTATTAAACAATAAATTCTATTTCTGAAATAAGCCTTGTTAATGAATCAAGTGATATGATTGAAATTTTAGAGGTTGGACTGAATATTTTTAGTCCATGCGTAAATTGAAAATGATAGGGTTTATAAAACAGGAGGCTTATAATTTGCAACTCTGATTTGCACTGTTAAATTACTTTACAGAAAGGTCAGTTCACAATACCGCAAAGAATGTATCTTGCATTGGGCTAACTTGAAATATTTTTAAACTGGATTAATCTAACCATCTTAAATCGAAGAAGAAAAGTTTTGATAAGAAGTTAACTGAAAAGAATCTGCTTGTGATCTGATATTGTGTTTAAAGCTTTGTATTTGATGCTCTTTGTTTGGTGGCAGATAAAATTTGTATGGCCATAAACTCTGTTTGTTTTCATGCTGTTCTTTGTAAATTTTTTGTTAAACCTTTCTTTTATCCATACATTTATTGAATTTTAAACAATATTGGAATATGAAAAACAAGATGGAAGCAAATAAAGCAATTATAATTCAGGGAGAATTTTTAACATTTTGACCAACTTAACAGTACTAAAAAACCGATATAAATTTTTAACTGCATTCAAACATTTACAAATTTGATAAAATATCATAACACAAAAAAAATAAATATAAAAGGCTTATGACTCTGCTTGGTGAACAGCTTTTGGCAGTACAAAACTGGAACATGGTATTAAAAAAGCAAACGTATGTTGTAAAATGTTCGCTTTTTTCAAATCCATTTTCATACTCTGCTTATTTCAGCTCAATGAAGGAATGCCTTTATAATAAGAATATTGCAGGTTTTTTTAAAGAGGGCTGGTAAACTGTGATCCACAAGGAAGACATCCAACTGGTTTATTTCATAAGACTATGTATATTCTTTGACGACTGTTGAAAGGTGTCTCTACTGGAAATGTTTTCAGGAAGAAAAAGAGTCATCTGTGTCTTCTGTTTGGAATTACACAACAAAAATATCCATAGAAACAAATGCTGGAACTAAAAAATGCTATTAAGTTACAACAAAGGAACAAAAAAGGCAGTAGGCAGAATAAAAGGACTGTTGAAAACTAGTTCAATAAATATACTAATTAAAAAGGTAAAAATATAAATTTTGCAAATTTTATCATAAATATAAAGACCGAAATACCGAAAGGGAACATTATGGTACATCAATATATATTGTCGATTCAAGCTTTTTAGACTACTTCTTGCCCTAGATTTTAAAATATAAATATCACAAGATATTCAAAAGTTTTAGGGGTAGGGTAATGCAGAGGAATTGGGAGTTTATATTTACTAGTCTATTTTATATACGGTAAAAGCTCCATCAAGCCTCCCTCTCTATGAAGTCCCCCTTTATTAAGAACAAACTTTTAATAAGCCTCCCTCTCTAATAAGCCTGCCTCTTTAGCCTTTGATGTCAAACATAGAAAACATGCGCATTTAGTGTTTAGTGGGTGTCTTGACAGATGTGATGATGATAAGATTGTGTGCATTAAATACGGCCTATGTAAAGACTAACTTGTGTGACTTAGTAGTCAGTCAAAATTTGTTTGAGGATGTGCAAGGGTTATCAATTTATCCTGATGATGTTGATGATGAAGATGAGGACATTATATTTGATTGATTAAACTTTCAAAGCTGCAAGCAAATTTTTTTGAGAACATTTGTTTAGCATTTTCATGACAAAAAATGGCCAAGGGCATTTTTAAAACTTTTTTTGCTTCAAATCTTTAATAAGCCTCCTCTCTCTAATAAGCCCCCCTCTCTCTTAAGCCCTCCTCTAGGAATGAAAAACATTACTAAGCCCCCCTGGGGCTTAATAGAGCTTTTACAGTATATAAAAACATTTGGTTAACTCTTTACGCTTTTATTTTATCATGTTCTAGGACTTTTTATCAAACATTTCTATAAAATATGCTGCAGCTTTTATGAATGCAGAATATCTGAAAGCATATAACTGAATTTTTTTGAGTTTAGAAATATAAAAAGAAATTTAAATATATATCATAATAACATGATAGTTCCATTTTGCATATTAAAGTCTTACTGTCGCTATATAACGCCCGTACTGAATTGTTGGCTGCCAATAATTCACTTGACAAATCAAGCGCAAGCGCCCAGTTTTCGAATTGCGCAGTGTTATTTGATCTCTGAACAGTTCGATTTTACTGTAATGGCTGGTCTGCCTAAATAGGAGGAGTCGTATTTGGCAAGACTTACGTTGCTTGTTCAAAGGAAATGAAAGAGTGATATTTTAATTGTTGAGCACGATGCCATCAAGCCAGAAATGGAGAATTTACAAAGGCTTGCTTGATATTTTTGAAGACATTTCTGACGAAGCTTTCCAACAAGCCAATGATTATGATAGAGCCCGCCCAAAGATAAAGCGAATGTCGAAAGCACATCTGTCAAAGGAATGCCAGAAACTGACAGAATATAAGACATAGAATGGTATTCACAACACCAGCAGGGAAGCTGTGTCTGATTCTGAGAGGTAAGTTACATGACATACTTGTTAGGCCTAAACATTCGTTCGGGCTTCCTTCTGTTTAATAGGTCAAATCAATCAGTTGCAAAGTGTTCAGGCATGTTTCAGGCTACAGAAACAGCTTCCCTCAAATCAAAAGTGTTATTTTTCTACTTGAATGGGTTTTTTTACTCTGTTGGTACACGCTTCTTGTGTGTGATTGCACAGGAAGGTTTCTTGCAATAAATGATCAAAACAAGGCTATCAGGTAATTGATAACGAAAGTAAGACTGTAAGTGGCTATAGCTCTTGAGTGCAAAATAAAAACAGCATTATCAAATATTAAAATTATGTGTTTTTTGCCAAAAGATTATCAAAAATTGAGTTCAGATGAAGTGAAATGAGAAGTGGAAGGTGCAGAAATGCCACTGAGGTTTACAGAAAAAAATGCTTAAAAGCACTGTAAATAACACTGCATGAAAGCAAAACAAAATTGATTACCTCTGAGGACACTGACACAGTTAGAAATGGTGTAACCAGGAATTATTTTTAATGAGTTTGATAATGGGAGTTTCAGTTCAATATCTAACTTCTAGATTCTCATGTTGCTGTATTTTAATAAAGCACGGGCTTAATTATGTTGTCTGACTGCATCATTAAACTTCAAACAAATACCGAATTGAGGCATTCCATTTCACACAATCATATATTATCAGGTTATATTTACCACAAATAATAATTTTGATAAAAAATAACAAGATACTTTCACAACACTGCAGGATCTAACCAAAGGCAGTGTTAATACAATAAAGCAAAATCGGCGAGCAAGAAAAACAAAGAATGCAAAACATTCATAAATCACAAGGAGAAGAGAAAGGAAGAACGGGTGGTTGATGGGACGAAGGGCAATTCAAATTGCTTCGACCACAGTTTCTGGCAGGCTATACGTAATAGCAGACACTTTACAGTAACCAAAAAAATGTTTGTTTAAAATTGTCTTCTTTAATACTTTTCGTGGCATGATGAAAGAAAAGAACAGGGAATAGCGACTTGCTCTTTCCACTGTCACGACAGAGATCACGTCCGTCAGTTTAGCTGCCTTCAACAAAATATCAACTTTGTGTGAAAAAACGTTGCCAAACCACATAAGTTACCGAATCTGTTGAAAGCGCTTAATTATAATGAATTGAAAAATAACCTTCTGTCGAGTTGAGATGGCTATCGGATAGCTGTCAGACTGACCAAGCCCTTCAAACAAGGGTAGGGTGTCTCCAAGCTTGCCGCTTTATGGCAGTTCTGGTATTAGTTTATGCCCGTAAAGTTTAATCATTATCTGCCTTTAACAAATAATACCGTTAGTGAATGATCAACATACTTACCCAGATTCAAATAGTAATACGCGAACAGAATGAAAATACAACGACAGACCAGAACTTACATGCAGAGGAAATGATATCAGGCTGCTTGAATAACCCGCGGCCTATCTCCACCGATGCAATAACTGCAAAGAGCAATCCACTTAACTTTCAAAATTCAGGGGTTCCAATCAATAAATGGATGATTTCTTTCAAATAACAAATACTTTTAAAACACAGTAAACCAGTTATATATGCAAATCCGACTCATTCTTTCCATCCAAGTCATAAAACGAATGTGTCACTTCTTTCCGGGTAGTAAGGAATGTACGTGTACCATGTAAACACGGCCTATAACGGTAGGCTTGGCAATTGTGAACAAGCAATAAAAGCTGAATTAATCCAAAAAAACAGTCTGTCTACATTTATCAATAATCATTTGAATATTCCATCACAAGAGTGTGCAAATTGAAATAAGCATAGGTTTCTTTTTCACCCCTTTCAATTTGGGTGAATTCGATCTCGAAGTAACCGACCCAAAGATGGCGCTTTGGAACGACAGTACGCATGCGTCTCGTTCTCACAGCTTGCATTCTTAGGTCTTTCAACGACATAATTATAATAATAACTGGTAATTTCAGTTGGTGAAAAATGAATTTTAGCTGAGTATATCCTTTAATAGTACAATTTATATCACCTCAACACAATAAAGCAAATGTACCAAAAATCACAAGTTTAGAAATCTCTGTTTCAGTTTGTCCATTGTTGTTGCTTATTGTGACATAGATGCTCCCCAAGAGACACCATACCGTTAACACTTGCCAACAAGAACTTGATATTTTAAGCAAGAGCCTATACGCTAAGACTTTGGAGTCACAAAAAGCCTTCTAATAAGAACCGATGAAGCTTGTATATTGAGAAAGTACCTTATCTTCAATTCACTAAAAGTTGAACAAATCTGTATTTCAAAGCAATCACACCACCAAGCAAGAAATGACCCCCCCCCCCCCCCCACCCATTTATAACGGGGCCAGTCACTCGTACACCATAGATAAAAATTATTGTGTTTTCGAGGAAATTTTGTGCTCTATTTGCAAAGTGAATTGCCCTTCACCATTGATCATATGCAACTTTTGACCTGTAGCCACTTTCAATGAGAATCTTAATGGAACAATGGTTTAAACCTTGGAATGACATAAAACCCACACAATGGTTTAAACCTTGGAAGAACATTAATAACCAAAATTACATCATTTCGATCAATGCCCGTTACATAGCCTGTTCGAGTAGTGCCATGCAGGGGGGCTCAGCCATCCTTGCAAAAATTCGGAGAGATTTTGGGGGTCTCACCCCCCTACCCTCCGTAATAAGTGAGTTCATAATTGGTTAGACGGCCTCTGTGTTGGCAAGTGGCAATACTTTATTTTACTACACATTTCTCATGAATGAGCAATTTCTTATCAGGATTTTTATGTCATTGAATAGTTTGAATGTTTCCTACACACACAAGAGAGTCTTCAACAAAAATGCCAATATATTGGGTGTGGTAACGGTGTTGTCATGGGCGTGGCCTCTTGAATTTGCCTGCAGCACAGCCCCCCTTTCTAACTTTTTAGGACGGCACCCCTAGTCTGTTCAGTCTGGCATGAAAAATTTTACATTTATAAATGCATTTGTTTACTAATCCTTACGAAATCATTTACTGTATGATTAAGGTTGATGTTACTTTTTGAGCTAAAACATGAAATATTCTTCAATAACAGTGTACAGGGGCGAATTAAGAGTCGAGGGTGCCCCAAGCACTTACCCATCGCAATCTTGGTGCCCCCTTTCAAGAATGACCCATTCTTTTAATGTTGTTGACCTGCTAAACAGATATACAATATAGATTGCTGTAGTACAAAAAGTATTTTCACCCTAAAACACAGTAGTTGGGTGGCGGAATAAGTTACAGCACCCTCAACCTTTTTTGAATAAACATTCATTTTATTGATAAAACACAAAGTTTAATGGCAGTACCGCCCCCCCCCCCAATTGCAAATTCTATCCACCACCCATGCAATAAACTGTACAAACTATGCCAATCTTGGGCAACATTAACGAATGCAAAATTGCATCTAATCTACTACAATACAAGCTTAGTGTATCAAAGTCATTTAAATGTTTCCAATATTCAAGTCACAAGGCATTTTTCCACACTTTATTCTCCCTACGTTACTGAGGAATATGAGTAGAGCCTTTCTTGAATCTTAACTGATATTTTGTTGGGCTTTTGATACGTTTCAGCTGTGAAAAACCTTTCTGTTATGAGATGGTGATCATTAATGTTAAAAATATACCGCAATTTCAACATTTGGACAAGCTCTATCTAGTTTGTATTCGGTCATTGTATGATAATGCTCAATGCAGTGCCTAGACTAAGAAAGTTTTGCAGATTCACGTATTCTTATAAAAGTTGGGCGTGGTCTTCTATTGGGATTGATACGATGGGTGTGGCAAATACAGATAATATTCGCCACCTCAGTGTCAATAGCATATCCTAATTGGCCAAGATCCTAAACATGAAGTATTAGTAACATAAGCCGATTTTTTTACAATATATGAATCATCATCATCAGGTACCATCTTCTATCAGAAGGTTGGCTACCATGACCCTCCAACTATCCCAAAATCTGAGTTTATATGCAAAATATATGAATAGATTGGGTTAATAAGAAAATACGCATCATTCAACGATGTATTGATTTTTAATCAAAATAGTATCAGAAGAAAACCTTTGTACATAGTTTTTTCAGATCTCTGTCAAAAGCTGTTTTTTCTTCCTTGCACCATCATCAAAACACTTCAAAGCAGTCTTGTTTCCCAGACTTTGGAGAAGAACGATTGAGGTGTTTTTGGCTTCTGGCACCATATCTTTGCAGCTGAACGGAGCTCGAAACTTGGAGGATCAAGCATAAATAATTAAAATATGCTAAATCAGTTAAATCTAAGTCTCTTTTCCTGATGGGAAGTTTTTCATTGCATTCAGCCCACCAATTATTTTGTCATCAAATCTTATCTTCCAAAAGTTTTTATATTAGCGAGAGCCTGGTTGTGGATGACAAATAATCTCTTCACTCACAGATGTACAAAATGTGGTTGGTCTCTTCTTCTTCTTCGTTTTTCACGTAGTTTGAAACAGCGCGATCTTTAGCCCCATCTTGTTTGTAACGTGCACCAGTCCAAAAGTGGAAAACTCAAACGGGGGCTGGGGCTTACCCCAAAAATAGTTTTAGGCCACGCCCCTTAAAACGCCCTAATATTTGCTTATCTCCGTCCATATTACTACGATTATGTGAAGATTTCAAATATTGTAGAAATACAATACAACTTATCATTAAACAAGATGAAACACCACGAAATGATAAAAAACGGGCCCCCTGGCAAGAAGAACTGCAAATTTCTAACCTGTTAAGTGTAAAATCGCCTTGCAACCTTTTCTGAAATCTTCTGAACAGAGATGTCACATAAGCCCAAAATAACATCATGGGCAGGAAATCACAATCTCGCAGATTTCCAAAAAGAATTTGGTCTTTAGGCTCAGTGCCAATTTTAAGTAAACTTTGTAGTTGAATTGAAAATTAGATCCAAATGCTATAAACCGTTCTTTCAAAATGCACACAAAAATAAGTCATATAGTCTGGAGATCATCTTACCTTCAAAATAGCATGACAGTCACATTAAGCACCATTCATTTCCCTCCGCATGCACCGTGATGTACAGTTCCAGTTCTGAAGTTTCTTAGTTCTTTCATAATGTCCATTACTCATTTTTTATAAGCGAGCAGTCATAGAGTATCTGCTACATGGGACTGGATGATTTTTGGATGGGCCATGAAAATTTCTGCCTAACCTTTCCAGGGCTATGGGATGAGCCGTGCCCAATTCGTAGGGCCATTTAAATTTGATTATAAAAAATGATATCATCTAGCAATTAAAGAATACTGCGCACTGATGCTAAAAATTGGTACTCTTATAACACCAAAGTTGGAATCAAGTTTAATAGAAAAGAGAAAAGAAAGATGAAGCGAAGGAATTTAAGAGATCAAGATAATAGCAAAATTATGACGGTTATGACTCGCAGGCAACATTCAGAGCTGGGAACTTACAAAGCTCTCATTTGGACAAATGTATTATTCAGTTTAATTTGAACATTAAGGAAAAGTTTTACTGATGAAGATAAGTTCCGACTTTAAACCTTTTAATTGGTGGCTCCAAATTCATAATAAAAGTAATGTATCCTTCAGAATTTATTCACTATCCTTTCAAACTAAGTGTGATCTTGTCAAAATACCCCTTCGTTAGAGATAGAACCTGGTATAAAGCCCAACCACCACTCCCGTAGAGTTCTTAAGTGATGACATGACATCACAAAAATCTCTAGAGCCCCATGAATCATTTCTGATTGCGGGATACCAATCAAATGAATTGGCAAAGACAATGGCTGAAATTCATTTTTCATATGGGGGTGGGACAATGCCCACAGAAGCAAGCAAATTTGCCGACAAATGACATAATTTTGCCGACGAAACCGACAATTTGACAAAACCTGGGGTTTGCCTGGCAATGCCCCCCCCCCCCACATCCCAGCAATATCCGCCACTGGGCAAAGATATGGTAAGATGAGCTCTGGATTTTTCCCCATCAAACCTCTGTAATTGGTTTTTTTTCAAAACTTAATGAACAGTGTCAAACTAACAGTAATTTGTTAGCAAATTTTCAATTTTTCATTGGCTGTATCTCAGCAGATTCTTGATATATTTAACCGAGTTTCATGTTTAGAAGTATTTCATACCGTTTTTTAGGTTATATGTTCAAAATTAAAAAATTCTAAAATATAATTCTTCATACTTAACAACTCTACTAGTTGTACATTCTGTCGTAGCTGTCGGTACCACTCTGAAATGACCTCAAAAATCAGTTTCTTATGCTCACGGGTAATGTTTTCTCAAAACAAAGTGTTTTATGGGGTCATGAAATATATCCTGATTTCGCTATTGGGCCCCATATAGTAGATACATTATGATCACTCCCTAAAGCAAATTTTTTATAAAAAAGAATGCAATACATAAGGCTGGGATTGGGCATTCCCTTTGCGTTAAAAATCTTTCTAAGGGCTTTCTAATTCTTTTGCTTCAATTTTAAACGCTTCGATTGGTGTTATAAGCTGTAATTTTAACAAAATGCACTATGTATTAATCCACACTTTCTACAATTACAGATCCAGAACATTAATTTACAAGACTACAAAGCGAGTCAGGCATATTTAAGGCCCTGGTTCAATGTGGTAAAATATGTTTTCTTCGTTTTTTTGAAATTATGAAAAACATGCGAATGAAATGGCTGGTTTCCAGATTTTGGCAGATGTGATTGAAAACACGAAATCCCATTCGAAAAATATCCAATAGATTTTTGCTGGATTCTAATGTATTCAATCACTCACATATTTACCATAAAATTTTGATATGGCAGGGATCTAGAGGGAAGTTGAGAAGTGGGGGGGGGAGGGTTGGGGAGGGCAAATTAAAGATGAAAAACAAAATATTTTGCAAAAAAGCATAAAATTTTTGGAAAAAAATGGGAGAAATGCCCCTGAAACCCATTGTGTAGTGAGTAGCTCAAGCCTTCTGCTTTGATAGAGTTTTCACCGGATAAGGTAGAAGCAGAAATAAGTCTACCAACAAAAACAAGGGTTAATCAAAACACAAAGACGTCAAGAACAGGGAAATACAGCAACAGAGCAAATTGATAGAGGTCCTCGATTGCTGGCTATTTCATCCTTCTTTAGAGCTTCCTTTTATGAAAAACTTGTTTTAGTTTTATCGTTTATCGTAAATTTCCATTCTTCACCCGTTTCTCAGCTTTGTAGTGCCTTTGACCCTGATGCCCTAAGCACGTGCTTTGTCTGCTTAAGGGTTTATCCAGCCCTGATAATGTGCTGCTCTAAGCGATAAAAACCTGGTAATGAATTCTGCAGTTAAATCGAAAGAATTCAGGTTTGGCAGGGCCTCCGCCATGGATTTCAAAGTTGGGGGGGGGGGCTAAAAATAGAAAAACTTTTCTAAGACTGTCGCCCACCATGGTTGGACGACGAATAAAATTTAAGTTTCCAGAGTCTCCAGAATGTCCTCTAAATTGATTTCTGATAATAATTCTCACTAGAAATTTCCATTTTACAAATTGTGAAATGTTGTGCAAAATGCAAATTGTCTAAAATAATTTTGGTAATATCTCGAATGTAATAACAAGGAAAATGGTCCAGAAGTGTTATGACACAGCCAGAATTCTGATAATGGAAACTATTTCTATAACGGTAACACAACTCGCTTGAAGAAGATTTACTGCATGCTCATAAGTTGACACAGACACAGTAATAAAAAGTGATGTCTCATTGTTTGCTCAATACAGTAATTCTCTGAGAATTCCATTTGTCTAGACTGAATTGAGTGGTCAAGCTAGTAATTGGTATTGTGTTCAGCTGCAAATTTGTGTTTTGTGTTGATATTGCGGATGCAGGAAGAATTGTCACTTTTTAGTTTTTTTGATGCATTTTTAAACTAGAGAAGGACTTCAACTCGTTATTTTTCTTTCATTATCTTATTTCTGGTATTTCTTCTATAAACCCAACTTCTCAATTCATACATAAATGTTTTAAGATAAAGTTTAAGTAGGGCGCGTCACAATTACCCTTTTCATTTTTAATTGCGTCATTTTTTGCTTAGCAAAAACGTAATGGGGGCTATAGCCCTCCCAGCCCAGCGGGGGCCCTGTTTGGTACCAGTAACTATGTGCAACATAAAATGTTTTCCGAAAATCAACTAAGATGTTCAATTATTTCTTTCTACTCTGCAGTGCCTTCGTTTAGTTGCTTACTTTCTAAAAAAAATCGGATGAAAAATTTGATAATGTTTGATTTGTCTACTCGTACAATGCATTATCAAAACCGCGTGTTTTAGGAAATTAAGAATGGGAATGTCTTTTCAAGTATCTAGTGGTACTTTGAATTTCCGAAACTGGAGATTCCTTGCTTTCAAATATCGAGAATAGAATGAGGTTTCTTAATTATAAAGCTCAATAAACTTTTCACTACGATAAACCCAAGTATAAGAAAAAGAAACAGTTATTCTAGAAGCTTATCATCTTTCTTAAGAATTCACATTGCTCAAAGATCCAACAGATAAAAAGAACGAGATGGCGGGACGAAATTGAAGAAGAGGCCAGTGTCACCTCCCTGAGATGCAGAAAGCCTAAACGAGTCGCAGGATGTAGCAAATTATTACTAAAATAATGATTAAATTCATGTACAATATATGAAATTTTCAAATAATGAACAAGGCTTACACTGCTTGATGTTTTTGCTTGCCAAACAAAAATCCTATATCAATTATTTTTCTTGTTATTTTCAAGCAAAAATATTTTTGACAATGTGGCTAACTTCTTATGTCTTTTGTAAATGTCGTTTCATCAAAATGTATAATGCAAAAGATGGCCTAATACAATCCGAAAATGTCCTGAACTGGCCTAATACCCAGTTTTTTTTCTGATAGCTTAGAAACCAAATAAAGAAATACAACCTTTGTACTCAATTCTGATTAAGGATACTGCACCGAAAATATCAAAGTTTTGAGTTTTCTAACCAAAGGCTTGGTTAATGCTTGACAGCAAATCAAGATTGTGCGCACAAGAAGGACAGTATTGATGCAATGTGTCAAATGTTTTTGCAGGCACTCACTTAGCTGTTGGATAAATATATATATTCTTAGTCGTCAAAAGCGGGGGAGGGGGGGGGCACTCAGTTATTGCAATATCATGAAATTCAACTTTTATTCAAATAAGCGGCTAGCAATTCTATTTTCCTTGCATCTGTGAATTAACGTCTTAATGCTGAAATAAGACCTTGTTTGGTATGATGTTTCAAAACCTCTGTTTGATGTTTTAACACATCTGGGTTCATTAATACAGCCTCTCGTTTTTTATCGCGATAAAGGTAGAAGTCTTCTTATCTCTAAAATTTATTCAATGTTCTTCAATGACTGTAAAAAACAAATAAAACTAGTGCTTTTTTGCAAGAGAGATGCCATGTCCTTTTCACTTAAATGAATGCAAGAGTTCTTTCACCTGCATAAACATCACTTAAAAACCATCTGCTAACCTTGTGGCTATAGCAAACTGCTGAAATTAAAAAAAAGAATTGTTGCATTGTAGAACTGGCTTTTGAATTATCTCATCTGTAATATCTCGTAGTGCCTCCATATTGGTTCACTAGAAAAATCGTAGCATTGACAACTTTTCAGGCTTTTAGAGAGAGTTTTTGTGATAACCCCTCTACCACCCCACCCTCTAGCACAGCAGAATGTCCCTCACTCTTGCTTCTACTGGTTTGAGCGATACAAGATTGAAATTTATCTAGAGTCTTCATAGATGAAAAGGTGCGACGTTGCTTTTCATTAAATTGCATTAACTCCAATGTTGACAATCCCTATGTAATCCCACAGGATAAATTCTAGCTCCATTGCTTTTCAACACTAATATCATTCGTTACCGGAACAAACACATCCTGTATAACAATATGGAATAAATCCTTTTTATAAAAAATAACACCCGTCGGGCTTGCCCTTATATTTCTGACTGGGGAAGCGGGGAAAGTAAAATGACGATTTTGTCACTTTTTCACACCTTCAGCAACTGCGCTACTCAACACATGAATCCCACTTTTCGCTACTTGGCAACATGAGTAGGCCGACAATATCTTAAAGTGCCATTAACTTTGAGGCATCGCTGTTGAATACTTCATCACAGCCTGCGTGCAGACTCGACTATGAGAAAAGTATTTCACGTAGGAAATTTTGAGTCTGCACGCAGGCTACTTTACCAAAGCTTAACTGTGATCCTTTGACGGCGGACTGTTGTTGACATTGAGCTTTCACAAATATCATACATTTAAATAGGGCATGTCTTTACAGGGACGTGGCGACTGGATAATATGGTGTGGGAGCCGAAAAGGACTATTTCAATATTAGTCTTGGGCAATTAGCTCTAAAAGTAAGAAGTTAGAAAAGTGTTCAAATAATTATTTACACTGCTTTTGGCATTTTTTACATTTTTCTTCAGTTGACAGAGAAGGAGGCTCGCCGCCCTCTAGTGCCTGTGACAGGAGTGCGAGTAAAAATCGCGTAGGAGCGCGAGTGATTTTTTTGCTGAATTCTTTAGGAGTGCGAGATTTTTTTGCACATTATTTTTGAAGAAGAATTTTGTGATGGCAGAGGGCGCGGTTCTCGTAGCCTCTGCGGGGGAGTACTCAACAACCCCTTTTGAGTGGGAGCCTCTTTTGTGCGGGGGGCAAGTGCCCAGATATCTGAACCCAATGTAATTCATTCACTGCAAGGCCCTGAGTGGCACTGTTTCCTCGTTTATAATGAGCAATAATAAATATAATGGCTCTGTCTGTGCCAAATGCCCAGATATCTAGAGCAAATGTAATTAAGCGCGAATCGCTGTGGAACATTACTTTGTTCTTTGTCAAGTGCCCATACATTTTCGGAGACGTTTGAGCGGTGGTGGTTTGTTACTGAGAATTCGATGGTTTCTTCCTTTTTTAAATGTAGGAAATATTTACAATTTTTCTTTGTATTATGCTCTTTAAAAATATTATTCTACCTTTATAGAGGGTTTTTTGTAAGTGAATGCTTGAACTCAGTGTTTTTGCAAGACTATAGAGCAATCTGCAATTTTCTTTCTGAAAAAGTGTAGGTCTAAAAGGAAAGGCAGTGAGGTCCAAAATTTGCAAATGAATTGAAGAAGTTGTACAGTTTTGAAAAAGCAGAATCTTTTCTTGAAATAGACTGATGATGATGATGACGATAAAAATGAGGGCAGTTATGTCATTTTGCAGTGATTAGATAAAATAAAGATACATCGACTAGATTAAGGATACACAGATTTTATTTCTGACCCTTTATAATAGGTAAAATATACAAATTCCCTAAGTTCCTTGGAGCAATAACGACGTGACAAATATTCGTCGTTTTTAAAATTAAGTCGAAGAAAATTTCGTTATAATACTTGTCCGAAGTTTTTTCACGAAGAAATTTTGTGTAGTTGGACAAAGGTGCACTCAGTGGGGGTGCAAGGCTTATGATATAAACCGGGGGATACCTGACAAATTAATAATTTCGTTGTTCAAGCAGAGTTGTCCCCTCGCGATTAAACTAAACAACATGTAATCATGGGACATTCATTGAATAAAAGCAAACAACTAAACAACATTGTGGAATCCATGGGAGTCAGCTTCAATTGCATTGCTTATACCTAAGGTTTCCTTATCATACTTTTTCTAAAATAACAAACACTAACGGAGAAACATGAATTATTTTGCCATCCTCATCCTTTGGCAAATCAATCTGGTGACTGTTTTTCATGCACCCTTCTTCGATACCAAATTGGCAATAGAGCGATGCATCCATTAAATGTAGATACTCCTTCAAGTCATCAAATTTTGTCACTGTTGGTATCCGGCCTGAGTCGACAATCTTGAAGCCCACTTTTGCTGATACATCAATAAGCCTTTCAAGGCTGATTGGCTTTATAATTTCATAAAGCCTCTTTAAATTTTCGTCATTTGCATGCTTGACCAACTTAACAATATTTTCTGGGATCGCTTCAACGACATTATGGGCTGCAAATCCCCCAGATTTCATTGCAACAAAGCTTAATCTCATTGTCTCCTCAAATTCCTCATCAGACATCCAGTGTAGTACAGAATTGCTGTATATAATATCGTAGGCCTGTTCTTTACCCTTTAAAGCTTCAACTCCAGTGCTTTTTATAAACTCCAGTCCTTCTATGCCAGAATACTTCTCAGCGGCTACGCGGATTCTGTTCTCTTGAGGATCGCAGGCAGTTACAGTTCCATTCCTGACCATATCTCGGGCCAGATATGCTGCAGTTGCCCCAGTTCCACATCCAATTTCTAACACACTACTGCTATCATCAGAAAACTTAATTCGATCTACTAGGTTCTTGGCATAGGATTCCTGCATCGACTTTGACAGTCGCGAGTAGGTTTCTGAAGATAATTTACTTTCCGCCATTTTGGCAATCATAGGACGGAAAATGTCACGTGAATATATTCGAAAACCGAGTACGTTATCGGATATCCGCCTTTGTTCCCTTGAATCTAGGGTAGGGTGGTGGTTTATCTCGGGTTACTAAAGCACAGGGCAGAGGCAGCGCCAAGAAATTCAATGCGGCGCTCGAATTGACAGCATTACACTCTCCTTTTATTATAAGAACAATTTTATAAGAACACGAGCCTCAAAACTCGTCAAAAGTTAAGAACAAATTAAGAACAAGCTGAGGCTGAACTTCTCCATAATGCAATTTTGAACAACATTTTTTCTCAAAATCGAGGATTTTTGGCGATGTGTGGTTGCTTTTTCGGTGAATATTCAAATTTGTCAGCAAATTAAGGCTGTCTCGCTCACTTTGTGACAAATGAGGCCTCAACACCTTCTTAGAGCGAAAAAGGTAGCAATAGCACTGCTTACACACTCTTATTTTAAGAACAAATTAAGAAAAATCCAGCCTCAAATTTTCGAAAAAATTAAGAACAGTCAGCCTGAACTTAAATTTACTGGTTCTTACAAAAAAAGAGTGTATTAGACTAAGAAACAACTTGTTTCTGAAAAAACTGATAAGAATCGCATTAAAATGCTTCACGATAATTCATGCCTTTGATTTTATGAAGCACTCGTTATGCGGTACATATTGGAAGGGCCGACAGAGGTTGTCGGAGGCCATAGGAAAATCTGAAAGAAAAGGCTTTCCTGCAAGCGAAGTGAGCAGAAAATGTTTTGCAATCACGCCCTTTAGATAAGCTTTATATATTGGCATGCGCATTAGGGCGAAGGCAAAATTTACATTTTATGACCGTTCAAAACATAAAATCAAAGCTATCAGATATCATAGCTGCATCATATAAACCAGAGTTTTGTCCTCATCCCTCTCTTGACTCCTTTTCTCTAAATTTTCTTCGTCTTTTTATTCGAGATCAGCTTATTCTCATAAATGTCATTAATGTTTCTACCACATGTACCAGAACATTTTTTAAGGATTTTTGAGTGGTGGGGCATTTTTCAAAAGGGCCCATGCTCCCCTCAAGGAATTGTATGGGATGTATGAACAATTGCTTATGATTGTTATTTGTTTCTACTTACACTTAAAATCCTGGCTTGTTGCAATGACCAAATCTTGGGCTGTTTCTTGCTGGGCTGTTTCTTGAAGATAACTGTTGGGTTAAGATGCATTGTTGCCAAGGACATAAACTTAAAGAAATTAACAATTTTGTTTTGGATGTGGAATCAAAATATTTGCGTTGTTTGCAACAATTTACATTCAGAAAAATGTTCGTGCCGAATTTTTTTAAGGATTGAGGATTAAGGCTTTAGGACTTGACATGACGTCTCTTTAAAGCGTTTTTATTTATTTTCTATAATCAAAACTGGAACCTTTTCATGAAGTATTTAAGATCAGGAACCTAGTAAATAGGTTTTCTTATAAAAACATAGACGTATGAACAAAGAGCACAGGGTGCCCCCACTTGTAAATAGTCCATGTAAAATGCTCTTTGCAGTTTACCGGGTTACCCTTTTGCCAACTGCATAATAGAAAAGTGCCCTTGAAATGCTTAGCCCAAGGGTCTTAGGTTTAGGGAAACAGTTTAAGGAAGAAATCAGTCAGAGTAACAAATTATTAATAAACAATGGTATAACACTTTAAACAATTGCAACAAAATGACTGCAAAAAATATTCTGAAATGCATTTTCAGCTTGTCTAACTGGCATGGTCGCCAAAAATTTTCTGCTCGCTTCATTCGTTCCAGACCCCATCTTCCGTTTTTCCGCAGGGTCTTCAAATCCTCTCAGCAGCACTGCTCACAACTAATAATGAAAATAGTAGCTAGGCATTCAGAAACAGCCTTTTTCAACCTTTCTGAAATCTTCGTTAGGTTACCCCTTTAAAGAGGTCTTTAGTCGAAGCGTGTGTCGCTTGAGAAACGTCGCTGTTATTTGAAGAGGCCAAACACAACAAGTCGCCAACGCTAAAGCAAGCAAGCTAGAGGCAATTGCATTTTTATATTGAGTTTGATTCGTATATGAAGTTTTTCGCTGACTCGCACACTGTTAGATTAAGAGGGGTCGTCTAACATTACGCGACGTGAAAACAATCACATTGACTTTAACTGCGCATGTGAAAAAGGTGCAATGTTTTGAAAAGCCAATCGAACTTCGGACAAATGCTGGTTTGTCTTCCAAACAACACAGTGTAATGAATGGAAAGCAATATAATGGGTAGCTCCCCCTCCATCAACGCCCCCCCCCCCCAATAAGAATTTCTTCCCGAGCGGCACTGTCTAGGTAAACCAGGAAACCTTTTAATGAAATTCTACTTGTGGTGGTTGAATTTAAAAGGGCCTTTTTTACTTTGACGCGACTAACAAAAAACGGGAAAGTAAAGAGGGCGAAGATTGATCATAACTAATGACGCTGCATGTATGTAGTAATAAGTTGAAACAAACAGAAGCATAAAAATAGAAACGAACACAACACAGACTGTTGCATAACAGAAATGGGAAAAGTGGCTGCTGCCCAGTATCATTATGGTTATTATGACCTGCGTGTATTATCTCACGTGACGATTGGTGGTGCTGCTTTATAGTTCTCTCTGTCTGAGCCAATGAGAAAGTGCATCATATGAGTATGCGCATTAGGGCGAAGGCACAATTTACCTCTAATGGCGCTTCACAGCATCTAATCTAAACTAATCGTGGTTGCATAGATTAAACAGAGTTTCGTTCTCAACCTTCTCATGACATCATATTCTCTCAATTTCATTTGTCTTTTGGTTCGATCCAGGCCAATTCCCATTAGTAATTATTGCCATTCATGTTCCTATCACAGAATGTAGTATAATAGCGACATTGACTTTAACTGCACATGTGCATATGATGCAAAATTTTGAAAAGCCAACGGTCCTTCAGAAAGGTACAGTGAGGACAGCCAGAGCCAAAGGAAAAATGTTCTTGAAACTATCGGACATCAAAGACACAGACAAAACCCAAGAACGGACAATAATCTATATCCAGGCGACATTGTTTTGATTTACTCTAATAGGGTTTAGTTTTTCAGTATTACTCTCTTGTGTATCTTAATGCGAGTTAGAGCGATTATAGGTTAGAGCAGATCTATTTAGTAGAACTTAAATTCAGTCCACTTTTCTTGGAATTGGAAACGGTGGATCTTTGAATTCGAACCTATTGTTGATACTTGCCTTGGAAAAGTAAGTTACCTCTTTGTCTCCGATCCCAAATTGTGATCCTGTGGCTGGAGAATTTCCACAAGGAAGTATTTTCTCTCTACTGGGGCCCTAAAAAAGCCCTTATTTACATAATGCAAGAAATTCCAAAAATTGTGCAGTATGCTGAAGATACAGCGATATAGGTAGCTGGCAAATCCACTATCGTTGGAGCAAATCCACTGATAGTTAACCTGAAGAAAGGGAAAACTAAGTCACTTGTTTTTGGACCACCACAGAGGATTGCCAAGCAAAATGAGACACTGAATGTTATTCGTAATTCCAAAAGCGCGTAAATTCGTTAAAACGTAATTCGCAAAACTCGTATCAAAAGATCATGCAAAATTATCTACTGAATTTTGACCAGCACAGACCTCAATGCCGTTCAGTCCACGGTCAGGTCATACTGAAGTCAGTATTTTTAATTAAATGCTAGATGTCTAACCATTAGCCTATTAAGATACTTAAAAACAAATTGAGAGATTTTATGGGGTCCACATGGACAAGGGTACCAAATGTATTGCACAACCGCGAAGGAGGAGAAATGGCGCATGAATGATCGAAAGCTATTGTGATGCAAAATTTTTTAAAAAAAATAACAGTAACAAATGTTTTTTAACAGTTTCAGCTTTCAATACTGTGTTGAGTAACCGCAAACTTCAGAAACCACTCTCAGCCTTCTTAAAAATGATAAATATAATCGGGCAATGTAATCTTGAGGAATTTCGTGCCAAGCCCGAACAACTCTTTCAATTCATGTTTCTCTAGTGACTGGAGGACCATTTGGATCATTATTTTTAATGTTTTTTATGCGAAGTTTTGCGATGATATTCAAAATCGGACTTGATGCTGGCCATGGCAAGACTTGAATTCCTATTGTTTTGCAATAAATCTTGGTAAAAACTGACCTATGTGGTCGTGCATTATCTTGCTGAAAGATGAATGGCCTTTCAGCTTCAACACTTTGAAAGAGGTTATCTTGAAGCAAGGATAAACATTTTTGAGGTTCAAGTCGTTGGTCACAAATGACTAGTTTCCCAACATCCTTAGACCCAATGCAGCCCTAGAACTGGCTGGTAAAACATTTGGTTGTGCTGTGCACCTTTTCCGTTGAACGCCAGACTCTTAACGTTTTACAGTCGTTTTTAAGCCCAAACTTGCATTCATGGGAGTAAACGAGACCCTCCCATCCCCTCACAGTTCAAACTTGGAGAGCTTGAGACCAGCTGATACGTGCCTTCTTGTTTGGTAATGAAACGAATGGATTTGTTTCGAAGGATTCTTAGCTGCCAAACGTCAAGGTTTATGGCCTTATGAGGGGTAGGTAAATCACTCGAAAAAATCGCGTTCGCCTTGAAGCTGATTTCCACGAGGCGAATTTCGCATCGAATTCGCGGCGAAATCGCTGATGAAGGCATCAAGGCATGCGCAGTTTTGATTTTTGATTTCGCAGCGAATTCGCAAGAAAGTAGAAAAGAGTTCGAGATTTTTTCGTGTGGTTTGCCCCTCGTCATAATCGCTCTCATTTTCCATTAAATTCCCATCAGTAAAACTCCCTTTAAAGGCTCCCCCTGCTAAATTACCAAGAAGTATTTTTTCAACGGTTCTTCGACGCTCCAACGCCCGTTCCTTAAATACCACAAGATAAACCACAATCCTAGGTTAAAGGAACAAAAACAAATGTTGCAAGACATTTCTGTGTCAATCGTGTAATTGAATATTCATAGGTTCAATCCAGCCTAAGATAGCCAATATGGCGGAAATCAAATCATCTTCAGAAACTTACTCGCGACTGTCAACGTCGATGCAGGAAGCTTATGCCAAGGTCCTAGTAGATCGAATTAAGTTTTCTGATGATAGCAGTAGTGTGTTAGAAATTGGATGTGGAACTGGGGCAACTGCAGCATATTTGGCCCGAGATGTGGTCAGGAACGGAACTGTAACTGGCTGCGATCCTCAAGAGAACAGAATCCGCGTAGCCGCTGAGAAGTATTCTGGCATAGAAGGACTGGAGTTTATAAAAAGCACTGGAGTTGAAGCTTTGAAGGGTAAAGAACAGGCCTACGATGTTATATACAGCAATTCTGTACTGCACTGGATGTCTGATGAGGAATTTGAGGAGACAATGAGGCTAAGCTTTGTTGCAATGAAATCTGGGGGATTTGCAGCCCATAATGTTGTTGAAGCGATCCCCGAAAATGTGGTCAAAGTGATTGCGAATTCGAATCCCGAAGATTTAAAAAGCCTTTATGAAATGATAAAGCCAATCAGCCTTGGAAGGCTTGTGGATGTATCAGCAAAAGTGGGCTTCAAGGTTGTAGACTCAGGTCGGATACCAACAGTGACAAAATTTGATGATTTGAAAGAGTATCTACGTTTACAGGATGCAACGCTGTACGGTAAATATGGTATTGAAGAAGGTTACATGATAAACAGTCACAAGATTGATTTGGCAAAGGATGAAGATGGCAAAATAATTCATGTTAGTCCTTTAGTGTTTATTGTTTTACAGAAATTGTGATAATCAAACACTAAGCTTCAGCCAATTATGTAAAAATATATACACAACTATGCTTTGAATTAAATCAAAGTAGCAATTAATGTTTTCTTTACTTTAATTCAGTTTTTTTCCTTCGTAAACTAGAACATTACCTATTACCTCACAAGCATAACCATTTAATTTTCAGTATTACAAGAAATAATATTTCCAGACTGAACATAACGTTAACATGGAGTTCTCGAGTGTGACGTCATAAAATGAATCGACTGATTTTCAGAATCATCGTATGACGTATCTTCTTCACTAGGATATCAAAAGTATTGCATCCCCTTGTGCAAAATGGCGGCAATTTTGGCTGACTTTTCAACAATAACAAACATTTGGATGCATGAATTGGGTGAACTAGGCGTACCTTCTAGCAAATTTTGGCGGGAAATTCTTGAAAATCTTGCTGACGCCATAGAAAACATAGTTAGAAATGTATAAACTAAGCAGAAATAATTTTATTTGTTAAAGTTTAGACCATGTCCAAAGAAGAAGGGTTACCAAATGAGAAGTAAGTCGCAATTAAATATTTGAGGAAAAGTGGACTTTCCTCTCGTAAAATTGCTGAGCAAGTTGGGTGCAGCCACACAACAGCTGTAAGAATTTTTCGTTTCTTTATGAAGCGTTCAGTGACAAAGAAACCACGAAGTGGACGGCCATAGAAAGTTGATGATAGAGGGGAAAGAATTGTTTGTTGCACTGCACTGCGGTTACGTTTTGCGACGCTAAAGGACATGAACCTTGACGTTTGGCAGCTAAGAATCCTTCGAAACAAATCCATTCGTTTCATTACCAAACAAGAAGGCACGTATCAGCTGGTATCAAGCTCTCAAAGATTGAACTGTGAAGGGATGGGAGGGTCTCGTTTACTCCCATGAATGCAAGTTTAGTCTTAAAAACGACTGTAAAACGTTAAGAGTCTGGCGTTCAACGGAAAAGGTGCACAGCACAACCAAATGTTTTACCAGCCAGTTCTAGGGCTGCATTGGGTCTAAGGATGTTGGGAAACTAGTCATTTGTGACCAACGACTTGAACCTCAAAAATTTTTATCCTTGCTTCAAGATAACCTCTTTCAAAGTGTTGAAGCTGAAAGGCCATTCATCTTTCAGCAAGATAATGCACCACCACATAGGTCAGTTTTTACCAAGATTTATTGCAAAACAATAGGAATTCAAGTCTTGCCATGGCCAGCATCAAGTCTGATTTTGAACATCATCGCAAAACTTCGCATAAAAAACATTAAAAATAATGATCCAAATGGTCCTCCAATAATTAGAGAAACATGAATTGAAAGAGTTGTTCGGGCTTGGCACGAAATTCCTCAAGATTACATTGCCCGATTATATTTATCAATTTTAAGAAGCTGAGCGCGGTTTCTGAAGTTTGCGGTTACTCAACACAAACTGTTAAAAAACATTTGTTACTGTTATTTTTTTTAAAAAATTTTGCATAACAATAGCTTTCTATCATTCATGCGCCATTTCTCCTCCTTCGCGGTAGTGCAATACATTTGGTACCCTAGTCCATGTGGACCCCATTAAATCTCTCCATGTGTTTTTAAGTATCTTAATATGCTAATGGTTAGACATCTGGCATTTAATTAAAAATACTGACTTCAGTATGACCTGACCGTGGACTGAACGGTATTGAGGTCTGTGCTGGTCAAAATTCAGTAGATAATTTTGCATCATCTTTTGATACGAGTTTTGCGAATTACGTTTTAACGAATTTACGCGTTTTTGAATTACGAATAACATTCAGTGTCTCATTTTGCTTGGCAATCCTCTGTGGTGGTCCAAAAAGAAGTGACTCAGTTTTTCCTTTCTTCAAGTTAACTAACATATCAAGCCATACTGAGTTTCCTTAATTGTTTCTATGCTATTTATGGGTTCAAAACTTTTCCACCATCAGCTCTGGAAAAAGACAGGTAGCTAATTGTTTAAATCTAATCACCCAACTGCAAACTTCATTGGGTCAAAAAGGAGAAGTAAACGTTTTGCACTTTTTACATAGACCTTTCAGGTTATGTCTCACCATCTATCACAACAGGAGTGTCTTTCCTTTCAGATCTACTTCTAATCACTTCTGATAATCGCCTATTCATACTCGTGTTTACTGTAGGTTACGAAATAGTCTCTTCCCCAAGATGCAAAGTTTTGGATACCTTTGCACCATAAATCTCGATCTGTGATAAGTAAGCTTTTCGCACAGATACAATTTTGGGATATAACGAATCGGCCTGCTTTTAGGATATGAAAATAATTATGTTGTATCTCATACAATTTTGTAACTGCCGGTATCCGACCTGAGTCTACAACCTTAAAGCCCACTTTTGCTGATACATCCACAAGCCTTTCAAGGCTGATTGGTTTCATCATTTCATAAAGGCTCTTTAAATTGTCGTCATTAGCATGCTTGATCAACTTAACAAAGTTTTCAGGGATTTCTTCGCACACACTATGTGCTGCAAATGCCCCCGATTTCATTGCAACAAAGCTTAGCCTCATTGTCTCCTCAAATTCCTCCTCATTCATCCAATGGAGTACATAGTTGGTAAATATAACATCGTAGGCTTGCTCTCTACCCTTCAAAGCTTCAACTCTAGTGCTTTTTATAAACTCCAGTCTTTCTATGTCAGAGTACTTCTCAACGGCTACGCGGATTCTGTTCTCTTCAGGATCACAGCCAGTCACTGTTCCATTCCTGACCACATCTCGGGCCAGATATGCTGCAGTTGCCCCAGTTCCACATCCAATTTCTAACACATTGCTGTTATCAGGAATCGTTACTCGATCTACTAGGACCTTGGCGTGAGCTTCTTGAAATGACGTCGAAAGTCGTGAGTAGGTTTCTGAAGATGATTTACTTTCCCCCATATTTGCCATGTTTGACGTAAATGTTCGAATGAAACAAAACACCTTCCGAATTCTGTTCGCGAAGCTACTGCTGTACGTTCCGTCACGGCCGATTAGCTAAAAAAATACCAAAGTAGGATGGCGGGATTTCGTTTACCGTCCGATTAGATGCTTTGTTTATAATTTTCCTTTAGCTAATCAGAGCTTGCCAATTTCGCCTGGTTTGTTCACAACTTTCTCAAAAGAAGCACCCCTAGCCGTCGAGGAAAAGCACTACTGAAGTTTAGGCCGCCAAAAAATATACTTGAGATAAAATTTACAAATTACAAAGACACGTCGGAATGGCAGTAGGTAGGAAGCAGTGGCAACAAGATTGTAAAAGGCACTGCGTTAAGAGGCAAATTATCGTTTTTAGGGCACAGCAATAGGTTTTGTCAAATGTACGTTGAGCTGCTGGTGCGGGAGTTCAATTTGAAAGCATCGCTTTATTCTTATTCTCAAAATTAAGACAAATTCTAGCTTGGACTATGGCAACGTTGAAAATGGCAAAACTAGTTCTACTTTCTGTCATAATTCGATCATTAAGATGAAAGACTTACAAAAAAGATTTACTGCAAAAATACGTACCTCAAGTGAATTTGTCCAGATACTTTAGAAGCTCAACTACACCGATGTTTTAACATGTTACTATTGTTGCAAAAAGGCTCAGAGTGAGTATAAAATTCCATCTTTTGCCCAGCAATGTGCCGACGAACGAAGTGTTGGGGCTACCACACCCCCTGTACCCACCTTTTGCGACGCCCTTGAATTTGAAGTCGTTTAGTCAGAGATGAAGACGAAGGCAATTTATTTGGCTGCTCCGTGTACCTTTTGCCTGATTTTTTTATACTGCCCTCCCTTATCTGAAAAGTATGGCATTATTGTCAAATAACAGGCTTCGCAAACAGAAGTTTTTTATAATATCGCTATTGATAAAATTGGTGTGCAATTTAAACGTTTGGCACATCTAAGAACACACTGTATATACCCGCATATGAGAAACATGAATTTTTTTTAATATGACAACTTACTTCCTTATACACAAAAAGTATTTTCAATCGACTAATGTAAAAAACTGCTTGTTATGTATTGTTTTTGGCTGAACATCCAGGAGTTCCAGTTGTTCTGGAACTGATATTAAGTAACAGAGATCACCTTCAAAAATTCACCGCATCAAAATAAATTCAATACTTTATTTGATAATCAATTTTTTATGATCAAGTGGCAGGGGTTTTTAGGATAATCTTTTCAACATAAAGAAATTGCGCAAAGTTTGCAGGAAAAATATAAACAGTTCTATTGCAACCATTTTAGGGAGCAAGAAGAGATAGCTAGATAAACCCTAAAAGGATGCCCTTAACTTCCCTGTCGCTGTCTGACTCATTTGAAGGCAGCAGCTGATGTGGATGACATGCGAAAGAACGCGTAGTTGGCACAAAAGCGCATTTGACAGTTGATGTGCCCTCGGGGAGGATACCTTAACATGTTTAAAGGAACGGGGACGTGCCATTATTTAGGGGCACCTTTTTTCTGAGAAGTGCGGAATTATCGGTATCAGTTTTTGAAATATGTCTGGAACTATAGGTACCATTTGAAAAAAACATGCAGAATTATGGGCACCATTTTGGGAAAATATTGCAAAATTATTAGGAGGGAGATTTAGCATTAACAAAATGAATGTCCAGTTTGAAATGAAGGTACAAAATATGTGTAATATTGGGAAATGGGGGAAAGGACATGCAAAATCTTTTTTATGATTTTCAATATGCTTTTAGAATTCTTTTCGCTTTGTGGAATTATGGGTATAGGTTTCATTATGTTTGCGGAATTATGGGTCATATTTTTAAGATATTTGCGGAATTATGGGTCCAAAATTTTAACCAAAATCACCTTCACCTTCATGCTCTTACACATGCCTTACTACTAGCAAGGTAATTTCCGAACAGCTTCGATTACAGAAGAGCTTTGTTTACGTTTTAAGCTGCAATCTTTCTTGACTTCACTACCGTTCTGAGGCATTATTTAAACCTTCAACCTCGACGAGAAGTGTAGATAGTTCTTCAAGATGCCATACAGACTTACGAAAGACCTTTTTAACAGTGTTCTACGGATTGTTTAGACCGCTTTCACAAACCTCCTTGCCACATTGTTAACGAGATAAAATGCGAGAAAATTCAAAGTTTAAAAAGAAATGATCTGATATCATTAGATAATTTAATGCCTCAAAGCACTTTTGCAGGAGATTAGAAGGTTTGTGTGTTGTCAGAGTAAAGATTCCTTGGTAATCCTCACTGAGCTACAAATCGACGAAATGCAAATAGTAAGAAAAAAACCGAGGGGCAATTCACTCTTGCAAATAGCGTACGAGATTTTACCTAAAACAAAAGGAATTCTGGGGATTTTCAGATAAAACAATAGGATTTTCATAAAAGGTGTACGAGATTTTCTTGGAGTGATTTGCCCCTCGAAATAAACAATCAAATTCTGCACCATTTCTAAACGAACTGCTCTAATGAACATGCAAGAAAACAGGCAGATATAATTTTCAGATTAATACGTTTCTGGATTGCCTCACAACCTTTTAGAATTCATTAGTTCTGAAGAATAGCATTAAGTGTACCACGGACCAGGTTATGAAAGACTAAGTTATGATTCTTTCTAATGATAAGTTCTGAAAACAAAGACTCTGACTGTAGCAACGTAGGCTGTTCTGCTTCTATGGATACTGATGCATTGTTGACACGTGTTTTGTTCCTAACGATACCTTCGCCATCAAAAATTAAGATGAATTGGGAAACTAGTAAAAGGTTTTTTCCTTAGCTATATTTACACTGAAAAATATCGAGTCTCGTTTTCAAATTGTTCTCTTTGTAGGACCTGATTATGAGTTCTCTTTGGTCTTGCATTTTCTGATCTTCTATCCTCGCCCTTATTTCTGCAGTTGTTAATAAATCTTAGAACCAAACAAAAACTCAAAAACGTTGTTAATAGGACTGAATTTACTGATATTTATGAAGTCTGGAATAATTCCTTGATTATCAACCATGTTAATAAAAGCAAATGAGACAACAATTAAGGGGTACTTAATAATTTTTTAAGTAACCTCTTCGTTACGTTGATCTTCTATCGAAACACTTTGTGTACCCCCAACCAACGCCTAGCACTTTCCAAAAAAATTGGCGAAAAATGCGATCATCGTCAATTTGAACCTAATCTGTGATTGAGCCCTCCCGTTTTGGCCATTTGCCTACGTAAATTTCAAAACCCTTTTCAATTGTTTCGTAGCCGGTATTCAAATCGTCAATATAAAAGAAACTTAACATGCCAAATGACAATGCGAAACGATATTGCACAACAGAAGGATTATGACTGAGACGCAGAGCGAGGCCGTTGCTCTGGCAGCTCTTCCTCTTATCAGGAAAGGTTATAATCACATTGTTCAATGATAAAGTCTAGCTACCCAGACAATCGTGTTTTGTATGGTTTGGTATGTCCTTTTCGGAGGCGAAGTGATGGAGTAATCGAATCTTTATCAATTTTTGGCATCGAGTTTGATTGTTCTCTGGTAAGCATGTCGATAGAATCCATTGTTTGAGAGTTTGAACAGTAGTGCAAAAATCGAATACTTCGCCTCTAAAAAGGGCATACAAAACACGAAAGTTGGTGAAGGAAAGGTAATTAGAAAACGACTAAAACATGATAGAAATGTAAAAGCAACAGCTCATTCGCCTCGTCAAGGCGCGTGTAAAAAAAGATGGTCTTGTTTCGGAAAACAAAACCTGTTACACCGAGAATCGAGATGCAAAAAGTGAGGTAAATCGAGGGGTTTTAGTTAGACTATCTTAGTTCTCTTTTTTCATCTTGCTAGGATGAAGGCTGCAATGTGCAGAAGCAGTAATCGCTTTTCTAGTTGTAAAGGAAGGAGGAAATGCATAAGAATAGGCATCGATAGAAGTGGGTTAATCGTAGAAACAAAGTTAGCGTTGATAAATTCGCCCTAAATCACGGCAATTTGTACGCCATGTTATTGTGCCGTTCAGAAATTGATAATGAATTATTGGAAACTGTTCTGCAAATTATTAACATGTATGGCAATAATTAGGCAACCTCTGCGAATAGCTACAATTAAATGACAATTAAAGTTGCTCTCTTCTGCCATTGGTCATCTATCTCCTCTTAATATCTCGCCCGGCACAAAACTGTAATAATAATCTAGGCTAACGAGGCAATCTTTCCAATCCGATGACTAAAGCTATCCTCATTTACTGGCTGAATGTCTAAGGTTTGCTAGATCAGCAAAACACGAAACATCCTTTTCGCAAGTTTTTTTTGAAGCATCAGCCCCCATACTGAGCTAAACATTGCCGAACAAAGCAGAATCGAAAAAAATCCAAATTGAGTTGATAGGCATAGAATAGAATGCAAAAAGCACAGCTCTTCGATGTTTTTTAGGCCAGTTTGGGCTACACAACACAGCATTAGCAACTCTGAAACTCTATATGGCCGAGTTACTAAAATGATGGGCCTTTAGGCTGATACAAAAACATAAATTTTAGACATCGTCTTCCATGACACCAAGGGAAAATAACGGACGGCTCAATAAACCTATACACTATGTTAAAAAACTATACACTACGTTAAAAGCAACAAAAAAGAAATCCCGATTACTTAAGTGCCTTACCCATGAAGGCATTCAAAATTAACTCCGCACTTTCCTCCAAAGTTGACAAAACATACCACCATAGCAAATCTTTGCATTTCCAATAGAGAAGTCAACAACAAAAATTGAAGATCAAGTTCGAGTTCAAGTTTTCATATTTAAAATTCCACTTCATACAAAAGCTGACAACAATACAACTAAAAACAACAAATTCAATAGTAATTAAATACAACACAAATTATACATACTACGATCATCTAGTAGGGTCAAAATATTTTTCAGTGTCTCCGATCATAGACTTTTTGTGACAAAAAAACTTCGCTTATTACTGAAGAACAATTTGATGTACACAGATTCAGTCCTGACGCTTTTTATTCCATGAGTAATCAGTTAATCAAGCTGTTCAGTCGAGAAATCACAATCTGAAATACGTAGCTGTGCCCACGATATGAAAAGTGATGCTTTAATTTATATAAAGGTAAACAAAAAAATAAAAGCAAATGAAACATTTTGTACTCATTCAGTAACTTGGTAAGGTGCTTTTCTTTACTTAACTGGCTGAAAGCCTAGTGTTGACCTATCACAGTTTTTCTAAAACAACAAAAGCTTGACGAACAACATAAATTATTTTGCCATCTTCATCCTTTGGCAACTCAATACTGTGGCTGTTTTTCATGTACCCTTCTTCAACACCAAATTTACCGTACAGCGATGCATCCAGCAAACGTAGATACTCTTTCAAATCATCAAATTTTGTTACTGTTGGTATCCGACCTGAGTCTACAACCTTAAAGCCCACTTTTACTGATACATCAATAAGCCTTTCAAGGCTGATTGGCTTTACCATTTCATAAAGCCTTTTTAAATTTTCGGCTTTTGCGTGCTTGACCAACCTAATAAGATTGTCAGGGAGTTCTTCGGCAACATTATGGGCTGCCAATCCACCTGTTTTCGTTGCAACAAAACTTAACCTCATCGTCTCCTCAAATTCCTCACCAGACATCCAGTGTAGTACATAATTGCTGTATATAACATCGTAGGCCTGCTCCCTACTCTTCAAAGCTTCAACTCCAGTGCATTTTATAAACTCAAGTCCTTCTATGTCAGAGTACTTCTCAGCGGCTACGCGGATTCTGTTCTCTTCAGGATCACAGCCAGTCACTGTTCCATTCCTGACCACATCTCGGGCCAGATATGCTGCAGTTGCCCCGGTTCCACATCCAATTTCTAACACATTGCTGTTATCAGGAATCTTTATTCGATCTACTAGGACCCTGGTGTGAGCTTCTTGAAATGACGTCGAAAGTCGCAAGTAGGCTTCTGAAGATGATTTACTTTCCGCCATGTCCGCCATGTCTGACATGTATGGGTAACAATGCATTACTTACATGAATGTTTTCATGACAAAACATGGATACCAGACATGGATACCAGACAGGGACACCAGAGTGTATATATAAAAGAGGTATTCTCAAAGGCCGGGTCACGTGGCCGTGTTACCCGACAGATTATTCAACAAGAAAAATCATACTCTTTTTTATTCTTGCTTGTAATCTGATGAAGAATTTTTTCAAAGAATAATCTTATCACCTCATTTTTCCATTGTTAGAAAGAATAAACTCTCTCTGACTTATGGTGGACGCCCCGTGGATTCAAGCCTGGGTAGTTTGTTAGGTCTCCCTCGGGACAATTTCTATAAGCCTTAGAAACCTTCCCAAGAAAAATAAGGCAGGGTTCGAGAATGGCACTTTAATGTGTTTTCTATTGGCCTTCCTTGCGGTCATTGACCAAACGACCGCCGTGTTTTCCGGGCTATGTGAAAAGGAAACTTACAACAACGTCTTGAACGTAATAAAGCTACCCTAGCAAGCTGGGGCTACATTTTTTGCAGTTCTTTCTTGCAAGAATATTCTAAAAAGACCTTAAGGAGATTTTTCGGTGTCCATTTCATTCCTATCTGTTGCTCAACTTGCATACTGTCGAGAAATGCGCTCGCCCTTGCTTAGAGATTTATTTTCATATTATATTACGTCAGTTTGTTGTGTTTTTGAATTTGCTGTTTGTTTAATTATTGTTTGTGATTTAACGTGAATTTCTATTGGTTCGTTTATATCATGTAGTAATTATTGTTAGCATGGTATGCTATATGTACTGCTCTGAGGCATCAAAGTTCGTAAAAAAAGTCTAGGACAAGCCCATCTAACAAACTCCTCCGGTTGTGCTACGTAGTACCATCAAAGTCTTAATGAAAAAAAACTGATTGTGTAATGTTATTGAACTTTCTGTTGATTTTCCTGATAATTGCTGTAATAGGTCTTCATTGAGGTACTGAAGGTTTATCGATAAGATGTAGCAAATTAAGATTGATGTGCGTCAACCGCGTTTGCAGCGCGTCCGTTAGTTTTAGGCTCGTTCCAAACGTGGAACTTCTCATGTCCCCAACTAAAATCAGTTTAGTGGAGCACCTGAACTTGTTTGGTGCGGCTCTCGTTTCAAACGTCGAAGTTAATTGTGCCGCTCGTCGGGCGTGAGTCTTTTGCATGAAGTATTTCAGATTTGATAACAGACATTCAAAATGGTCCGAAACATACATTTCGCATTTGTGAGAAGATTGTTGATGGAATCCAGAAGCAGGTGGAAATTGGCAGAGACAAGATTGATAATTGAAGAC
Source organism: Rhopilema esculentum (assembly GCF_013076305.1). The sequence continues at coordinate 10,351,210 of NW_027019317.1, forward strand.
TGTAGTGAAGCAAAGAAGAAGGAGAGTTCACTTGCTGTCTAGTGGTGCTACTTGCGCTCTTGTTGTTGACAGCTTCGAGGAAATTGACAGCAACCCAACAAGGAATGAAGGCAAAGAAGACATGCCTGGAACACAGTAGCGGCACCACGGGGGGGACTGGGGGGACACCACTGGGGGGACCTCCCCCCCATTTCTAAGCAGAATCGATTTTGTATTTCGTCTAAGTTCGACGAGAAAATGTTGGGGGAGAGGTAATATTTTGACACCGTACTTTTTGTGATGTATTCCTATGATTTTCAAACTGTCAATTTTCAAACAAAAGTTTGTCATAGACGTTCCCTTCGGATAAAATTGGCGTTCCCTGTTGGTAAAAGGGCGTTTTCTGATGGTTAAAAGGGCGTGGCTTAAATTTGTTTGGTTTGTCCCCCCCAGAGCTTAGTGGCTGGCGCCGCCATTGCTGGAACACGATACTTGGAGGCAAGAGAGCAATCACAACAAACTGCAGAGGACTGATGACTGTGCGGATTTGCAGAGGTGTAAATAATTCTCCAAGATGCCATACAGACCTACTAAATACCTTTTTTAACGGTGTTTTACTGATTGTTTAAACCGCTCTCACAAACCTCCTTGCCATATTGCTAACGAGATAAAATGCGAGAAAATTCCATGTTTAAGAAGAAATGATCTGATATCATTAGATAATTTAATGCCTCGAACCACTTTTGCAGCAGATATAAAGGTTTGTGTGTTGTCAGAGTAAAGATTCCTTGGTAATCCTCACTGAGCTACAAATCGACGAAACGGTCAAATTCTGCACCACTTCTAAACGAACTGCTCTAGTGGACATGCAAGTAAACAGGCAGATATAATTTTTAGATTAATACGTTTCTTAATTGCCTCACAACCTTTTAGAATTCATTAGTTCTGAAGTATAGCTTGAACCCAACAACAATTCTTAGAGCCGTTGTTAACAGGACTGAATTTACTGATATCGATGAGATCTGGAATAATTCCTTGATTATCAACCATGTTAACAAAAGCAAATGAGACAACAATTTAGGGGTACTTAATAGTTTTTTAAGTAACCTCTTCGTTATGTTGATCTTCTATCGAAACGCTGATCGTCTTAGGCCAGGTTGCCGAGGAATGGAATAAAAATTGGTCAATGACACCACATACGATTGTTTGGTAGGTTGCTCACCTGGCTGCCTCTAGAAGAAATATCAACTGGATTTTTACTTCTTGGGTAAAATTCCCATTTACTTGGTTCCAAAAACTTCAAAATAACTTCAACTTGGAATTGAACAAGTTGTTTAAAATCTTTGAAGTTCTTTATTCGACACATATGAATAACAGATGCATATGCTTATTCGCTGGCATCAGAGAATCCGTGCAGTTGAACGTCGTTTATTTTCTTATCCTTCCTAATAATAATATGGAAAAGACACTGATGGAGAGGAATTTAGGTTTGATGATAAGCTGGGATTATCGTGTTCGAAATTCCTGCAAGTTAACAGTTACTTCCCTAAAAAGACACTTCATTTTCATAGTAAATGGACTGAAAGCCCCTAAAGTATTAAATATCTTAGCGGAGAGTTTACGAAGCGATCTCGCAGTAAATGGCAGGACGAAAGTATAATTCTTCACCTTAGTCAAATCAAAATCAATCTCTTCATTTGGTGTATCCCAACCATCGCTAAGCATTTTCAAAAAATAAGCGAATAGAGTATAGATTCTTGCTTTCCATTTGCTCATAGGTTCTTTAGAATTTGAATGCTTTTTTAACAGTTGAACCCTCCGGTATTCGCAATTTGCCTACGTAAATTTCTATCCTTTTTTCAAATTGTTTCGTAGCCTGTATTCAAATCGTCAACATAAAAGCGAATCAATGATTAAATTGGATTAGGATAATCCTCTTTGCAACCTTTAAAGCACTATGTTTAGAGAATACTTTTGACTGCCCGCTATCTCCAACACTCGCTTGCTTGAACCCTTTTCTGTTTTCCATTGAGGAAGAATACGAGATCTGAACTTAGATCCGGTGTTTTGTTCAGGCCCCTGACCTTCTGTTTGAAAAAACCTGATTAAAAGAATAAAGTAGTTTTTCCACTTTTGAAAAAAAGTTATAATCACATTGTTCAATTTTTAAATTAGTTACTGTTGTAAGTTAGTTAAAGATTTGAGCTTGATCAGACAATAACCAGCCTAAGTTACTCTTTACTGCAATTAGACCTCTATTTCCTTTTAATACCTCGCCCAACATAAAACTGTAATGATAATCTACGCCCATGAGCTAATCTATCTTACCTCGTGGCTATCCTCATTTACTGACTGGCCTAAAGTTTACTAGGTTGACAAAACACGCAACATCCTCCTTTTCGCGTTTTTTGAAGCTCAAATCTTTGACAAGAAGTTTTTTGAAGTATTGGTTACTTAAAGCTCAAGTGCTGAGCTACACATTTCCAGAAAAAGCTCAATTGAAAATAACCCAAATTAAGTTGACTGACATAGAGCGCAAAAATCACTGTTCTTACAAGTTGTCGAGGCCAGTTTGGGCTACACAGCACAGCCTTAACAACTTTAAAACTCTATATAGTTATTTTAACCAAGTGATAGACCTTTTGTTGGAACATGAACGAACATGAATCATTTTTTTAAAACAACGTTTTCCACGACTTCAAGGAGGAAATACTGGACGACCCAAAAACTGTAGTTAGGGGCAACAACAACAAAATACCCGATTCTGCCCAGTGAATTTGTCGTCAAAATAACTTTATATTAACTCGGCACCTCCGTTGACAGTCAGCAAAACAATCCACCGTCGCAAATCTTTGCATTTCCAACAGTGAAGTCAAAAGCAATTTGAAAATGATTTAGCTGGAAACCATAGATTTTTTGACAAAACGAATCCTTACGTGTAGTCGTATGTAGACTGTATATGACATGTTCAGTGAATTTTGAGCACGATCAAAAAGGTGGATCGGGTGTCGACTTTGCGCACGAGCAGTTGCTTCACTATAAGATTAACAAGAACAAAAACCCAGAGCGCTGCAGCAAGCCTTGGAAGGCAAAGATTCTTCCCGGCGAAGTGGAGATGTTAGGATTGCAGACAGCAGCGGGGGTATTGGGGGTAATATTTGTCAAAACATGGTCTACATATTTCTTCTAGAAATGGATTAAAAGCGCTAGGTAGGGGTAGATCAAATTTCTAAAGCAAAATTAACATAGAACAAAGGCATCACTGGCATCACGCCCATTACCCAGAGGCGGATCCAGCGGAAAATCTGAGGGGTGCTTAAGGGCGTTGCCTTAATAGCCATAATAATGCCACACCCCAATTTTACTTACGGTTAAATGAAGGCAACATCCATCTTGATGAATTAACCTTTTTTAAATTCAGGTATTAAAGCATAACTATATAGAAAATTATCTTTTTTGTTAGAAGCCTATTTGCTAGCAATGCTAGTTAAAAATAACACTGCTACCTTTGCAGTTTGTACATCACATTAATCAATGAATGACATTTTAGGTCGTTAGTCAATATTTGATTGCTCTGCAATATTCAGACGCTGGTTCATTTTTATGTACGAAGAATGAGTACATGAAGGGGGGATTTTGCTCAGCTCGATGGGTATCCATATATATATATATATATATATACTTATAATATGTAGAGATTGTGCCAATTGTTGTAAAATGGATCGGCATTTTTGATGAGTTCAACAAATGGACACATAGAAGCCGATTCAAAGGGGGAGACAATCGAAACAATGCAAGGCATAGAATTGGCAAAAAATCAAAAGGATTTTCCCAATTTTTTCCCAAACGAACAATCGAGAATCGTGGTTTTCCCGATTAAGTGGGCAATTGAAGGTTCGCTCGACACTTTAGGTCTAATAATCGGGCTAATTAAATTGGGTTCGGCTGACTGCCTGAGATCCCCTTTGTGGTCATCCTCTTAGTTCGACCAATCACTCTTTAGATTTGCTCGTGACGTTGGCAGTTAAAAATTGTTTCTGCACGTGCATGTTGAACGGTGGCCAGAAATAGATCAGAACCTTCTCGTATTGAGAATGGTGCTTGTCATCCTGTCAAGCGTCAACAGTAATTAGACCGCATAATTTGCAATTTGCTATGTAGGATACAAAAGAAAAGTGGGGGGAATATTGCGTTTCCACGAGTTTCTGCCAAGAATTAACTTTCAATGCATGAGTCCGTAGGAAATATATTGTAAGTGTTTCAATCTGTTTAGTTTTTCGCAAGTTTCGCAAAGTCGGTGAAAGTTATTCGAAGATTTCCAGGCTTGTCGAAATTGCACAAAATGCTTGCAGGGACTTTTCAATTTTTCTGGGGTTTGATCCCAAAATTCATTCGAAATTTTTCAGACCCCATATTTTTTTTAAAGAAAGGGGTCAATAATGTTGGATAAGATAGTTTGGTGCAGGAATAGCGTAACAAAATAGAAATTTGGATCGTGTGAGGTCAGACCAACAGTTACGGGAATAATCAATTAACAATCTTGGGATCTGTGACTACATTTCTTCATCAAATAGTTGAATTGCCGAGTTGAAGAATCTTTGCACTCGCGGCAGTGGCAATTACTTTGATTACGACAGGGGAATCTTCGTACGTAATTGTGAGAAGCCAACTTTAATTTCGTAAACTCCTAGTTGCGAGTGCAAAGATTTCTTCAACTCGGCAATTCAACTATTTGATGAAGAAATGTAGTCACAGATCCAAGATTGTTAATTGATTATTCCGTACTGTTGGTCTGACCTCACACGATCCAAATTTCTATTTTTGTTACGCTATTCCTGCACCAAACTATCTTATCCAACATATTGACCCCTTTCTTTAAAAAAAGTTATGGGGTCTGAAAAATTTCGAATGAATTTTGGATCAACCCCAGAGAAAATTGAAAAGTCCCTGCAAGCATTTTGGACAATTTCGCAAAGCCTGGAAATCTTCGAATAATTTCACCGACTTTGCGAAACTTGCGAAAAAACTAAACAGATTTGAAACACTTACAATATATTTTCCACGACTCATGCATGAAAGTTAATTCTTGCAAGAAACTCGTGAAATCGCATATTCCCCCACTTTCTTTGTATCCTACATAGCAAATTGCAAATTATGCGTCTAATTACGTTTGAGCTGCAGGATGAAAGCACCATGATTACGAGAAGGTTCTGATCTATTTCTGGCCAACCGTTCAACATGCACGTGCAGACCAATTTTAACTGTCCCAACGTCACGAGCAAATCTAAAGGTGATTGGTCGAATCTAAAGAGGATGACCACAAAGGGGATCTCAGGCTAGCAGCCGAACCCAAATTTAATAGCCCGATTATAGACCTAAGTGTCGATTAGCGAACTCAATTGCCGCACTTAATCGGGAACTCACGATTCTCGATTGTTCGTTTTGGAAAATTGGAAGATCCTTTGATTTTGCCATTCTATGCCTGCATTGGTTTCGATTGTCTCCCGCCTTTGAATTCGGCTTCTATGTGTCCATTGTTGAATCATCAAATGCCGATCCATTGTTACACAATTGGCAACAATCTACATATATATATATATATATTATTATTGGATACCCATCGAGCTGAGCAAAATCCCCCTTCATGTACTCATTCTTCGTACATAAAAAATGAACCAGCGTCTGAATATTGCAGAGCATCAAATATTGACTAACGACCTAAAATGTCATTCATTGATTAATGTGATGTACAAACTGCAAAGGTAGCAGTGTTATTTTTTAACTAGCATTGCTAGCAAATAGGCTTCTAACAAAAAAGATAATTTTCTATATAGTTATGCTTTAATACCTGAATTTAAAAAGGTTAATTCATCAAGATGGATGTTTGCCTTCATTTAACCGTAAGTAAAATTGGGGAGGCGAGTATTAAGGCAACGCCCTTAGCACCCCTCAGATTTTCCGCTGATCCGCCTCTGGGTAATGGGCGTGAATGCCAGTGATGCCTTTTGTTCTATGTTATTTTGCTTTAGAATTTGATCTACCCTACCTAGCGCTTTTAATCCATTTAGAAGAAATATGTAACCATTGTTTTGACAAATATTACCCCCAATACCCCCGCTGCTGTCTGCAATCCTAACCATCTCCACTTCGCCGGGAAGAATCTTTGCCTTCCAAGGCTTGCTGCAGCGCTCTGGGTTTTTGTTCTTGTTAATCTTATAGTGAGCAACTGCCGTGCGCAAAGTCGACACCCGATCCACCTTTTTGATCGTGCTCAAAATTCACTGAACATGTCATTACAGTCTACATACGACTCACGTAAGGATTCATTTTGTCAAAAAATCTATGGTTTCCAGCTAAATCATTTTCATTGCTTTGACTTCACTGTTGGAAATGCAAAAGATTTGGCGACGGTGGATTGTTTGCTGACTGTCACACGGAGGTGCCGAGTTAATATAAAGTTATTTTGACGACAAATTCACTGGGCAGAATCGGGTATTTTGTTGTTGTTGCCCCTAACTACAGTTTTTGGGTCGTCCAGTATTTCCTCCTTGAGTCGTGGAAAACGTTGTTTTAAAAAATGATTCATGTTCGTTCATGTTCCAACAAGGTCTATCACTTGGTTAAAAATAACTTATATATGAGTTTTTAAAGTTGTTAAGGCTGTGCTGTGTAGCCAAACTGGCCTCGACAACTTGTAAGAACAGTGATTTTTGCGCTCTATGTCAGTCAACTTAATTTGGGTTATTTTCAATTGAGCTTTTTCTGGAAATGTGTAGCTCAGCACTTGAGCTTTAAGTACCAATACTTCAAAAACTTCTTGTCAAAGATTTGAGCTTCAAAAAACGCGAAAAGGAGGATGTTGCGTGTTTTGTCAACCTAGTAAACTTTAGGCCAGTCAGTAAAGAGGATAGCCACGAGGTAAGATAGATTAGCTCATGGGCGTAGATTATCATTACAGTTTTAATGTTGGGCGAGGTATTAAAAGGAAATAGAGGTCTAATTGCAGTAAAGAGTAACTTAGGCTGGTTATTGTCTGATCAAGCCTAAAATCTTTAACTAACTTACAACATGTAACTAATTTAAAAATTGAACAATGTGATTATAACTTTTTTCAAAAGTGGAAAAACTACTTTATTCTTTTAATCAGGTTTTTTTTCAAACAGAAGGCAGGGGCCTGACAAAACACCGAATCTAAGTTAAGATCTCGTATTCTTCCTCAATGGAAAACAGAAAAGGGTTCAAGCAAGCGAGTGTTGGAAGTAGCGGGCAGTCAAAAGTATTCTCTAAACATAGTGCTTTAAAGGTTGCAAAGAGGATTATCCTAATCCAATTTAATCATTGATATCGCTTTTATGTTGACGATTTGAATACAGGCTACGAAACAATTTGAAAAAAGGATAGAAATTTACGTAGGCAAATTGCGAAATACCGGAGGGTTCAACTGTTAAAAAAGCATTCAAATTCTAAAGAACCTATGAGCAAATGGAAAGCAGAAATCTATACTCTATTCGCTTATTTTTGAAAATGCTTAGCGATGGTTGGGATACACCAATGAAGAGATTGATTTTGATTTGCCTAAGGTGAAGAATTATACTTTCGTCCTGCCATTTACTGCGAGATCGCTTCGTAAACTCTCCGCTAAGATATTTAATACTTTCAGGGCTTTTCAGTCCATTTACTATGAAAATGAAGTGTCCTTTTTAGGGAAGTAACTGTTAACTTGCAGGAATTTCGAACACGATAATCCCAGCTTATCATCAAACCTAAATTCTCTCCATCGTGTCTTTTCCATATTATTATTAGGAAGGATAAGAAAATAAACGACGTTCAACTGCACCGATTCTCTGATGCCAGCGAATAAGCATATGCATTGTTATTCATATGTGTCGAATAAAGAACTTCAAAGATTTTAAACAACTTGTTCAATTCCAAGTTGAAGTTATTTTGAAGTTTTGTGGAACCAGTAAATGGGAATTTTACCAAGAAGTAAAAATCCAGTTGATATTTCTTCTAGAGGCAGCCAAGGTGAGCAACCTACCAACAATCGTATGTGGTGTCATTGACCAATTTTTATTCCATTCCTCGGCAACCTGGCCTAAGACGATCAGCGTTTCCGATAGAAGATCAACATAAGAAGAGGTTACTTAAAAAACTATTAAGTAGCCCCTAAATTGTTGTCTCATTTGCTTTTGTTAACATGGTTGATAATCAAGAATTATTCCAGATCTCATCGATATCAGTAAATTCAGTCCTGTTAACAACGGCTCTAAGAATTGTTGTTGGTTTTCAAGCTATACTTCAGAACTAATGAATTCTAAAAGGTTGTGAGGCAATTAAGAAACGTATTAATCTAAAAAATTATATCTGCTGTTTACTTGCATGTCCACTAGAGCAGTTCGTTTAGAAGTGGTGCAGAATTTGACCGTATCCGTCGATTTGTAGCTCAGTGAGGATTACCAAGGAAATCTTTATCTTGACCACACACAAACCTTTATATCTGCTGCAAAAAGTGGTTCGAGGCATTTAAATTATCTAATGATATCAGATCATTCTTCTTAAACATGGAATTTTCTCGCATTTTATCTCGTTAGCAATATGGCAAGGAGGTTTGTGAGAGCGGTTTAAACAATCAGTAAAACACCGTTAAAAAAGGTATTTAGTAGGTCCGTATGGCATCTTGGAGAATTATTTACACCTCTGCAAATCCGCACAGTCATCAGTCTCGCAGTTTGTTGTGATTGCTCTCTTGCCTCCAAGTATCGTGGTTCCAGCAATGGCGGCGCCAGCCATAAGCTCGGGGGGGGACAAACCAACAAATTTAGCCACGCCCTTTTAACCATCAGAAAACGCCCTTTTACCAACAGGGAACGCCAATTTTATCCGAGGGAACGTCTATGACAAACTTTTGTTTGAAATTGACAGTTTGAAAATCATAGGAATACATCACAAAAAGTACGGTGTCAAAATATTACTCTCCCCCAACAATTTTCTCGTCGAACTTAGACGAAATACAAAATCGATTCTGCTTAGAAATGGGGGGGAGGTCCCCCGAGTGGTGTCCCCCTAGTCCCCCCCGTGGTGGCTACTGTGTTCCAGGAATGTCTTCTTTGCCTTCATTCCTTGTTGGGTTGCTGTCAATTTCCTCGAAGCTGTCAACAACAAGAGCGCAAGTAGCACCACTAGACAGCAAGTGAACTCTCCTTCTTCTTTGCTTCACTACAGTCTTCAATTATCAATCTTGTCTCTGCCAATTTCCACCTGCTTCTGGATTCCATCAATAATATCTTCTCACAAATGGGAAATGTATGTTTCGGACCATTTTGAATGTCTGTTATCAAATCTGAATACTTTCATGCCAAAAGACTGCACGCCCGACGAGCGGCACAATTAACTTCGACGTTTGAAACGAGAGCCGCACCAAACAAGTTCAGGTGCTCCACTAAACTGATTTTAGTTGGGGACATGAGAAGTTTCCACGTTTTGGAACGAGCCTAAAAACTAACGGACGCGCTGCAAACGCGGTTGACGCACATCAATCTTAATTTGCTAACATCTTATCGATATAACCTTCAGTACCTCAATGAAGACCTATTACAGCAATTATCAGGAAAATCAACAGAAAGTTCAATAACATTACACAATCAGTTTTTTTTCATTAAGACTTTGATGTACTACGTAGCACAACCGGAGGAGTTTGTTAGATGGGCTTGTCCTAGACTTTTTTTACGAACTTTGATGCCTCAGAGCAGTACATATAGCATACCATGCCTAACAATAATTACTACATGAATATAAACGAACCAATAGAAAATTCACGTTAAATCACACAAACTAATTAAACAAAACGCAAATTCAAAAACACAACAAACTGACGTAATATAATATGAAAATAAATCTCTAAGCAAGGGCGAGCGCATTTCTCGACAGTATGCAAGTTTGAGCAACAGATTAGGAATGAAATGGACACCGAAAAATCTCCTTAAGGTCTTTTGAAATATTCTTGCAAGAAAGAAACTGCCAAAAAATGTAGCCCAGTTTTGCTAGGGTAGCTTTATTACGTTCAAGACGTTGTTGTAAGTTTCCTTTTCACATAGCCGGAAAACAGGCGGTCGTTGGTCAATGACCGCAAGGAAGGCCAATAGAAAACACATTAAAGTGCCATTCTCGAACCCTGCCTTATTTTTCTTGGGAAGGTTTTTCTAAGGCTTATAGAAATTGTTCCCGAGGGAGACCTAACAAACTACCCAGGCTTGAATCCACGGGGCGTCCACCATAAGTCAGAGAGAGTTTATTCTTTCTAACAATGGAAAAATGAGGTGATAAGATTATTCTTTGAAAAAATTCTTCATCAGATTACAAGCAAGAATAAAAAAGAGTATGATTTTTCT
>NW_027019317.1:10366000-10444763 GCF_013076305.1 Rhopilema esculentum
TATATATATGTAGAATTGTTGCCAATTGTGTAACAATGGATCGGCATTTTGATGAGTTCAACAATGGAAACATAGAAGCCGAATTCAAAGGCGGGAGACAATCGAAACAATGCAGGCATAGAATGCAAAAATCAAAGGATTTTCCCAATTTTCCCAAACGAACAATCGAGAATCGTGAGTTTCCCGATTAAGTGGGCAATTGAGGGTCGCTAATCGACACTTAGGTCTATAATCGTGCTATTAAATTGGGTTCGGCTGCTAGCCTGAGATCCCCTTTGTGGTCATCCTCTTAGATTCGACCAATCACCTTTAGTTTTGCTCGTGACGTTGTGCATGTTGAACGGTAGCCAGAATAGATCAGAAACTTCTCGTAATCGAGAATGGTGCTTTCATCCTGTCAAGCGTCAACGTAATTAGGCGTATAATTTGCAATTTGCTATGTAGGATACAAAAGAAAGTGCGGGAATATGCGATTTCACGAGTTTCTGCAAGAATCAACTTTCATGCATGAGTCGTGGAAAATATATTGTAAGTGTTTCAAATCTGTTTAGTTTTTCCCAAGTTTTGCAAAGTCGGTGAAAGTTATTCGAAGATTTCCAGGCTTTGCGAAATTGTCACAAAATGCTTGCAGGGACTTTTCAATTTTCTCTGGGGTTGATCAAAAATTCATTCGAAATTTTTCAGACCCCATATTTTTTTAAAAGAAAGGGTCAACATGTTGGATAAGATAGTTTGGTGCAGGAATAACGTAACAAAAATAGAAATTTGGATCGTGTGAGGTCAGACCAACAGTTACGGGAATAATCAATTAATAATCTTGGGATCTGTGACTACATTTCTTCATCAAATAGTTGAATTGCCGAGTTGAAGAAATCTTTGCACTCGCAACTAGGAAGTTTACGAAATTAAAAGTTTTGCTGTTCACAATTACGTACGAAAGATTCCCCTTCGTAATCAAGTAATTGCACTACCGCGAGATCATTATGCTGGAACCGTTTTGTCAGCGCGGGTCGTTAGGGATCGTTAGGCACGCATCGATTTCTCCTTCTTGCAAAGGTTGATAGTGGAATTCAAAGATCTGGGTTTGGTAAACTTACTGCGTCATAGCATTCCCCGCTGTTTATCAAGAAAGTGTAAATCTGCGAAACGCATTTTGAAAAAGCAACCGAATAAGAATAATTATTCGTGTTATGTTATCAAGCAAAAAGTCCTTCGTCAAATAAAAAAACAGATTCCCAGTTAGGTTCCACTCACAGAGCCCCAATAAATGAGTTCTGTAATCTTGGCGAGTCATAGCTCGTGCCACCGTTTTCTAGGTATTTTAAGTCTGTGAATCGCAATGTCATAGAGAATAAAGGTTCTTAGTTGTCTGGGAAACAGACTGGAAGCGCATCTAGAAAAGTTCAGACTTTTAATACATTTGGAATCTTCGTTGTCGTCATCATTGTCATCGTCGTCATCATAATCATCATCATCAATCATCATCATAATCATCAATCATCATTATAATCATCAATCATCATCAATTATCATCAATCATCATCATCATCATCATCATCATCATCATCATCATCAGTTTTGTCCACATCGCCAATTCATAATATCGAAGTACCATTCCTCCACATTCTTCGTACATTGCAAAAGCCGTGCTATTTATGTACGAAGAATGAGTACATGAAGGGGGGATTTTGCTCGGCTCGATGGGCATCCATATATATATATATATATATATGTAGAATTGTTGCCAATTGTGTAACAATGGATCGGCATTTTGATGAGTTCAACAATGGAAACATAGAAGCCGAATTCAAAGGCGGGAGACAATCGAAACAATGCAGGCATAGAATTCCAAAATCAAAGGATTTTCCCAATTTTCCCAAACGAACAATCAAGAATCGTGAGTTTCCCGATTAAGTGGGCAATTGAGGTTCGCTAATCGACACTTAGGTCTATAATCGTGCTATTAAATTGGGTTCGGCTGCTAGCCTGAGATCCCCTTTGTGGTCATCCTCTTAGATTCGACCAATCACCTTTAGATTTGCACGTGACGTTGTGCAGTTAAAATTGGTTCTGCACGTGCATGTTGAACGGTAGCCAGAATAGATCAGAAACTTTTCGTAATCGAGAATGGTGCTTTCATCCTGTCAAGCGTCAACGTAATTAGACGTATAATTTGCAATTTGCTATGTAGGATACAAAAGAAAGTGCGGGAATATGCGATTTCACGTTTCACGAGTTTCTGCAAGAATTAACTTTCATGCAAGGAACTCGGGACATTTAAAGAGTCTGAAGCAAGGGCGGGAAATTCGAATATATTGCAAGTATCAGAAATCTGTTTAGTTTTTCGCAAGTTTTGCAAAGTCGGTGAAAGTTATTCGAAAGTTTCCAGGCTATGCAAAATTGTCGCAAAATGCTTGCAGGTACTTTCCAGTTTTCTCTAGGGTTTATCCAAAATTCATTCCAAATTCTTCAGACCCCGTTGGATAAGGTAGTTTGGTGTAGGAAAAACATAGAAACAACGGGAATTTGTTAAAAGTCTGTCAGACTAACAGTTACGAGAATGATCAATTAATCATTTGGGGAACTGTGACTACATTTCTTAATCAAACGGTTCAATTGCCGAATTAAAGAAATCTTTGCACTCGCAACTAGGAAGTTTACGAAATTAAAAGTTTGGCTGCTCACAATTACGTACGAAAGATTCCCCTTCGTAATCAAGTAATTGCACTGCCGCGAGATCATTATGCTGGAACCGTTTTGTCAGCGCGGGTCGTTAGAGATCGTTAGGCACGCATCGATTTCTCCTTCTGCAAAGGTTGATAGTGGAATCCAAAGATCCGGGTTTGTAAACTTACTGCGTCATAGCAGTTCTCGCCGTTTATCAAGAAACTGTAAATATGCGAAACGCATTTTGATAAAGCAACCGAATAAAAATAATTTTTCGTGTTATGCTATCAAGCAAAAAATGTCCTTCGTCATATCAAAAAAACAAAATCCCAGTTAGGTCCCACTCACAGAGCCCCAATATATGAGTTGTGTAAAGTTGCTGCGTCATAGCTTGTGCCGCCGTTTTTTAGGCATTCTCATAAAACATAAAGGCTCTTAGTTGTCTGGGAAACAGACTGGAAGCGCATCTAGAAAAGTTCAGACTTTTAATACATTTGGAATCTTCGTTGTCGTCATCATTGTCATCGTCGTCATCATAATCACCATCATTATAATCATCAATCATCAATCATCATCAATCATCATCATCATCATCATAATCATCATCATCATCATCATCATCATCATCATCATCAATTTTGTCCACATCGCCAATTCATAATATCGAAGTACCATTCCTCCACATTCTTCGTACATTGCAAAAGCCGTGCTATTTTTATGTACGAAGAATGAGTACATGAAGGGGGGATTTTGCTCAGCTCGATGGGCATCCATATATATAGATATATATATATATATATATATATATATATGTAGAATTGTTGCCAATTGTGTAACAATGGATCGGCATTTTGATGAGTTCAACAATGGAAACATAGAAGCCGAATTCAAAGGCGGGAGACAATCGAAACAATGCAGGCATAGAATGGCAAAATCAAAGGATTTTCCCAATTTTCCCAAACGAACAATCGAGAATCGTGAGTTTCCCGATTAAGTGGGCAATTGAGGTTCGCTAATCGACACTTAGGTCTATAATCGGGCTATTAAATTGGGTTCGGCTGCTAGCCTGAGATCCCCTTTGTGGTCATCCTCTTAGATTCGACCAATCACCTTTAGATTTGCTCGTGACGTTGGGCAGTTAAAATTGGTTCTGCACGTGCATGTTGAACGGTGGCCAGAATAGATCAGAACCTTCTCGTAATTGAGAATGGTGCTTTCATCCTGTCAAGCGTCAACGTAATTAGACGTATAATTTGCAATTTGCTATGTAGGATACAAGAGAAAGTGCGGGAATATGCGATTTCACGAGTTTCTGCAAGAATTAACTTTCATGCATGAGTCGTGGAAAATATATTGTAAGTGTTTCAAATCTGTTTAGTTTTTCGCAAGTTTTGCAAAGTCGGTGAAAGTTATTCGAAGATTTCCAGGCTTTGCGAAATTGTCACAAAATGCTTGCAGGGACTTTTCAATTTTCTCTGGGGTTGATCCAAAATTCATTCGAAATTCTTCAGACCCCGTTGGATAAGGTAGTTTGGTGTAGGAAAAACATAGAAATAATGGAAATTTGTTAAAAGTCTGAGGTCAGACCAACAGTTACGAAAATGACCAATTAATAATCTTGGGATCTGTGACTACATTTCTTCATCAAATAGTTGAGTTGAAGAAATCTTTGCACTCGCAACTAGGAAGTTTACGAAATTAAAAGTTTTGCTGCTCACAATTACGTACGAAAGATTCCCCTTCGTAATCAAGTAATTGCACTGCCGCGAGATCATTATGCTGGAACCGTTTTGTCAGCGCGGGTCGTTAGGGATCGTTAGGCACGCATCGATTTCTCCTTCTTGCAAAGGTTGATAGTGGAATTCAAAGATCTGGGTTTAGCATTCCCCGCTGTTTATCAAGAAAGTGTAAATCTGCGAAACGCATTTTGAAAAAGCAACCGAATAAGAATAATTATTCGTGTTATGTTATCAAGCAAAAAATGTCCTTCGTCAAATAAAAAACAGATTCCCAGTTAGGTTCCACTCACAGAGCCCCAATAAATGAGTTCTGTAATCTTGGCGAGTCATAGCTCGTGCCACCGTTTTTTAGGTATTTTAAGTCTGTGAATCGCAATCTCATAGAGCATAAAGGTTCTTAGTTGTCTGGGAAACAGACTGGAAGCGCATCTAGAAAAGTTCAGACTTTTAATATATTTGGAATCTTCGTTGTCGTCATCATTGTCATCGTCGTCATCATAATCATCATCATCAATCATCATCATCATAATCATAATCATCAATCATCATCATAATCATAATCATCATCAATCATCATCGATCATCATCATCATCAGTTTTGTCCACATCGCCAATTCATAATATCGAAGTACCATTCCTCCACATTCTTCGTACATTGCAAAAGCCGTGCTATTTTTGTAAAAAGGCAGCTAAAATGTTTATGAGTATACCCTAAGTGCCAGAATCCGCTGAGTCATGATTTTCATGAATGTCACGCTATTGGTTGACCTTGAACTGGTCACATGAACTCACCTCGTACTGATTGACAAAACAATTTCCATCAATAGCAAGTTGTCAACAACGGATGCAAGTATCACATGAAACAGCAGCGATCTGTAAAAGGACAAAATTTCGTTAAGGAAACTTTTGCTTGTTCGCTGTTTGAATTTCATTTGCGTGCTTGACTTTTGTTCGCACCTTGGCCAATTTCCATGTAACATCCTGTCTTGTGATCAGCTTCTTTGTTCTCTTTTGTATAACTGTCCTAATTATCTTAATTGCTGTTGAGTAAAATATTTGTTGGCTTTTTTGAGTAATTCAGTCGTTGAATTTAGTCGCTAGAGTTTAGACGTGATTTCAGATGTTCGGATAGCCGTTGTTATTTCAAGAAGTTTGAAGCATACCAGTTTTGCCGAAGTGACCCGTTTAGTCGTTGTTGAATTAGATGAAACTATAATAACCGTCGAGCCAAGAAATCAGAACACGCTTATTTAATTTTGTACTTTCTTTTACTGCCGAATTTGCGAACACAAGCCTGTAAAACCCTCGTAAACTAGTAGTTTTACATTGGTGACCACGACGTGACAACTCGCGACCTTCATTTGGAGCTGAAAAAATGATGTCGTTGGAGCAATCGAAAGATATTTTATTAAAGATCGTCACAGAAGTAATCGCTTATATGGCTGAAAAGATAAGGCTGGCTGGAAAAAAGCAAGAAACCCCTTCGCCAACCGCACAAACGTATACAGAGGGGAGGACGGACGGCCTATTTGTTACAGCTGCTTACGAATAGGCCACGTTTCAAAATACTGCTGGGACAGGCGATATGCCCAGGCTAGTGACGTCAAAGACAGTATCAAGTTTGGGATCCCGCAGTATGTATCCATTTTTCAGAACGCACTAGATGGACTGGAAGCCAAAATGAGGGACTTGAGGGAATTAAATCGAGAACTCAAGGATTGGACAATGCCCTATAAGTTTGATGTTGTTCCATCAGTGCCTAATCATTCTTATGAAACGCAAGGGCAGAATCAGATGGAATCTTACGAGCACGTTTCTTCGCTTGGAAAAGAGATTTGTCATGAAAGACAACAAATGGCTGATAAAAGGGAATCCCTCCAAGAGAAACACAAACTTGATTGGAAACATGGACATTTGAAAAGAGACTATGGAGAACCGCTTAGAGATATTACATGAAGTAGCTGTATTGTGAACTAACTGTATTTTAAATTTCTTGTTTTGTTTGTTGTTCTATTTGCATTTCTCTCTGAATAATTCAAGCCAGGAGGCTTGTCTTTGAAGGAGGGAGTAATGTTATACAACTAGTTTTGTCTGTCGTGCATAGTGTTTGTGGTTCGTTATTGTTAATGAGAATGTCTTTCGATGTTTGCGTCAGTCATTTTGTTTGTCATCGTGCCATCTCTATTTTAGTTGTTATTAGTCCATTTGCTGTTAATTTGTGTCATTAGGGTTTTGTGTGCGTCACTCATGTTGTTAAAAGCGTATGTTCTTTGAGAGCAAGTCCAGTCGAGTCGAAGTTGTCGTTGAATGAAGTCGTTATGTTGTAATCGTTGGTTGCTGCTAATTTATACTTTCACTATTGAAGAATCTTGATTTAAAAAACGTTATTGCGAACTGGAGTCTGGTTTATGATCTTTATCTGCCCTGTAAAACTTAGTAGTTTTACAGATCACGCCGAATCCAAATGACCCTCTATAGAGAAGGCCTATTTACCATGACTGAATGCCTTTAAATCAATACTTGTAAGAATTTGTTGATAAAAATTGATTGTTTTACTAAGTACCTTGTGTTGAAGTAGTACGTTTTTGGGGTCATCTGCATTTGGCAAGAAATAGGTATCGAATTCATTCTGGTAGAAATTACCATACCACCCCAACAACCAAAAATCCTTGGCACAATTTTTTTGGGGGTGCGCAATTTTCTCTGTAAAATTCGATATTTTTGTCAAATTAATCCAAAAAGTATTCTGTTAAAACGTTTTGCATTTAAAGCCTGGTAAAGGAAACTACCAACCTGAAAGGCCGAAGGTCAGAACTTCCACGGGACAGTACTTTAACCTTTGGCATTTGCAGTTCAGCGAACTCATCGATCTGTGTATTCCCACAAATCACGACACCATCCACCAGGCTCTTATCAAAAACTTCTCTCACGATTGACTGAATACTCAAAAGCTCGTTTTCCGTTTCAATTTCTTCAGCCGACTGGCAACCAATAATCGAGAACACCTGCAACAGCAACGACTTTATGTCCGCCATTGCTGCTACACGAACAGGTTTAGTCGTTTCAGTGACGGTATGCACCAGTGTATATTAAATGATTGATAGGGGTGCTCAGATGAGCCAAAATTTTGCAAACGGATTGGTTGAAGCCTTGTTTTCATTGATAGGGGTGCTCGACATTGTGGAAAAACATATCAGAGCGTGATGTGATTGGCTCAGTTGCAACTTTGACCTTATGGGTGGATTGATAGGGGTGCTCAAGCACCCGTAGAATTGAAGTAGCTCATTGGCTGAGAGTGTGGTTTGATGGACAAGTAAAAAAATTGGTTCCAGGGCAGCTCAACATGAAATTTCTAGCTATTTATAGTTTAAAGCAGATACAGGTTATGCTAACTAACGCATGACCGTATGTCATTAGTTTACTGGAAAATGCATTTACATCATCTAAAAGGATTCAAGACGTTTTTCAGAGATTAGAGAAAATGCATTGAATGTTATATCTCTGAAAATTCTGACCGGTGCTCAAGCACCCATAGCACCCCCCTAGATCCGCCTCTGCATTACCCTCCCACTCTGAAGTAGTTGGCGCTGCCACTGATTGCAGAGGAAAATGAAGAAGAAATGAATGTACGCAGGCTCAGTCCTGGCACAAAAAAGCACATTATTCGTATTGAGTATTTTGTTTGGGGCGTAATGACAATTAATCACGCTGTTCAGTCAAGAAATCATTACATCTCATAACATTCTGAAATACGTACCTATGACCATGATAAAAAATGTGATGGTTTTATTGCATAAAAGTAGACAAGCAGATCAAAGCAAATGGATAAGCAAATCATCCGTTAATGTGCTCTCATTCAGTAACTTTGTTAGGTGCTTTTCTTTACTTAAAGCCTAAAGCCTCGTGTTCACGTGTTTATATCATAGTTTTTCTAAAACAACAAACGCTGAAGGACTGTCATGAATAATTCTCCCGTCTTCATCCTTTGGCAAATCAATCTTGTGACTGTTTTTCATGTACCCTTCTTCAATACCAAATTTGCCGTACAGCGTTGCATCCAGTAAACGTAGATACTCTTTCAAATCATCAAATTTTGTTAATCTTGGAATCCGACCTGAGTCTACAACCTTAAAGCCCACTTTTGCTGATACATCCACAAGCCTTTCAAGGCTGATTGGCTTTCCTATTTCATAAAGCCTCTTCAAATCTTCGGGATTTGAATTCGCAACCACCTTAACTATATTTGCAGGGACCTCTTCAGTAACATTATGGGCTGCAAATCCCCCCGATTTCATTGCAACAAAGCTTAGCCTCATTGTCTCCTCAAATTCCTCCTCATTCATCCAATGGAGTACATAATTGGTAAATATAACATCGTAGGCTTGCTCTCTACCCTTCAAAGCTTCAACTCCAGTGCATCTTATAAACTCCAGTCCTTCTATGTCCGAGTACTTCTCAGCGGCTACGCGGATTCTGTTCTCTTGAGGATCGCAGCCAGTTACAGTTCCGTTCCTGACCACATCTCGAGCCAGATATGCTGCAGTTGCCCCGGTTCCACATCCAATTTCTAACACATTGCTGTTTTCAGAAATCTTTATTCGATCTACTAGGACCTTAGCGTGAGCTCCTTGAAATGATGTCGAAAGTCGCGAGTAGGTTTCTGAAAATGATTTATTTTCCCCCATATTTGCTACCATACAGTAGATATGGATGTTTGACGTACCTGTTTGAATAAAAACAAAATACCTTCCGAATTTTGTTCGCGAAGCTACTGTTGTACGTTGAACAGGATGCCCACCCCGTCACGGCCGATTAGCTAAGAGCCAGGGCACAAGAAGGATGGTCTGGAAACTGGCTATAGCCTATTGTTCTACGTCGATTCTAAAAGACTGAACACTCCATGAACAGGCTGAACAACTTAAGAACAAGCTATTAAGCGGCTGAACACCCTTTAAAACATATCAAAATGGGCATATGATTCGAAAAATAATTTGGTAAATCGATCGAAATTAATTTTGGGGCGGGAAAGGGCCTGATAAGTCCAATGCTGTTGGTGTTGTTACAACCAACTGATGTTTTGCGCGCCAAAAGTGTGAACGGGGGTTTGTACCATAGAAATGGTTTGTACACGCAGAG
Source organism: Rhopilema esculentum (assembly GCF_013076305.1). The sequence goes on from NW_027019317.1 coordinate 10,375,543, forward strand.
CAAATTCGATTTTGACTCCCTTTGTGCATTGAAGCAATTTCCCGTTGTTTTCAAATCTTTCACACCCAGTAACAATGTAAAAATACGACATGTCACTTGACTACCTATTGTCCTCCAAACAATTGTTCTTCCCATCCGCTAATTTGCCCAAATGGTCACGGCATAGAATGGAAATTAACTATTATGTGGTCATGAAATGCTAGTGCACGCTAGCTAGTTCATGCAAGCAGAACGAGACACACATCTCCTCTCTTGTTGTGTTGTTATTCTCCAGGAAGTGACGTATCCTGCTGGTGCACTCGCAGTCCCAATTCCTGGATGGGATTTTTATAAGGAATTGTTGACAAATGAAACAGAAAATGCACAGTGTAGGACTTGTTAGAGGGTAGCGACAGGGCCACAGCATGCGACTTAAAAGAGGGCTTAGGAGGGGCAAATTTTGGGGCCCGTGCTCGAATCAGACCATGATAATCTTACTTGAACCACAGAATAAGAATAAGTACACAGGTTCACGATATAAAAAGTGATGCTTTAATTTTATATAATAGAAGACAAACAAATAAAAGCAAATGAAACATCAACCTTTATTTTGTTCTCTTTCAGTAACTTGGTTGGGTGCTTTTATTCACTTAATTTTCTTAAAGCCTCGTGTTTACTTCTCATAATTTTTCTAAAACGACAAACGCTGATGGATTAACATGAATTATTTTGCCATCTTCATCCTTTGGCAAATCAATATTGTGTTTGTTTTTCATGCATCTTTCTTCGATACCAAATTTTCCACACAGTGTCGCATTCAGTAAACGTAGATAGTCCCTCAAGTCATCAAATTTTGTTACCATAGGAACCCGACCTGAGTCTACAACCTTAAAGCCAACTTTTGCTGATACATCAACAAGCCTTTCAAGGCTGATTGGCTTTCCCGTTTGAATGCGCCTCTTCACATTTTCAGCATTTAAATTCTCAAGCAATTTTAAAAAATTTTCAGGCGTCGTTTCACAAATATTATGGGCTGCAAATCCCCCCGATTTCATTGCAATAAAGCTTAACCTTATTGTCTCCTCAAATTCCTCATCAGACATCCAATTCAGTACATAATTGCTGTATATAACATCGTAGGCCTGTTCTTTACCCTTCAAAGCTTCAACTCCAGTGCATCTTATAAACTCCAGTCCTTCTATGTCCGAGTACTTCTCAGCGGCTACGCGGATTCTGTTCTCTTGAGGATCGCAGCCAGTTACTGTTCCATTCTTGACCACATCTCGGGCCAGATATGCTGCAGTTGCCCCAGTTCCACATCCAATTTCTAACACACTACTGCTATCATCAGAAAACTTAATTCGATCTATTAGGACCTTTGCATGAGCTTCTTGCAATGACGTTGATAGTCGCCAGTAGGTTTCTGAAGATGATTTACTTTCCGACATGTTTGCCATCATAGGTATAGGTAATAATGTGTAACATGAATATATGCCTGACAAGACAATGTCTTTTGAAATCTCCTTGCTCCCTTCAACAATGGGCTGCCAGTTAAATATCTGTTATGACAGTACTGCCTCGTGGAATCGTCTGGTCGCTCAAAGGAAGTTCTATTGTCTGAGATAACTCTGGAACATACATGGATACCAGACATTGATACCAGACTGTCTATATAAAAGAGGTATTCTTTTTGTTCTAGGGAGAGGGCAATTGCATTGATAGCGGAGGGCAGAGAAACTCCCCTGTGAAGCTAAACTACTATTTTGTCGGAAAACTTCTGACTTTGTTGGAAATAAAACATGGTTGTCTACTCTTTACTAAGTATTACACATTGAGAGTAAAGATCTTAAAGTTGAATAGAATTACTTTTTTCGTTGTTCTGATTCAGATTTGCAATCCTTTACTGAAAAATGCCAAGGAGAAGAACAGAAAATCTTCCATTCGTATGATTTATAAAACTAAACTTTGTAAAAACGACAAGACTTTATCTCTTGTTTTATTTCAGATCTGATGTTGTTTTGTTATGTTCACATACAGGAAAGGATAAAAATGCTTATCAGAATTTTGTCGGAAAACCTTACTTCTCGCCCCTTCAATGAATTTTCTATTTACGCCACTGGGAGAGGGTCAGGTAACCAAGTATAGGTGTAAACATACTCTGGATGCAAGAGTTTCCATTATTTAGTCTAAAAAAATATAGTTCAAATCTAGTCACAGAAATATTTTACCGTACCCCCAATTCTTGAGGCTCTGGTACCTAGGGTAGTATAAAAATGATTGGAGGCCTTTTTCTGCAGAAAATTAAGCTTTGTCCAAAAGTGCACGACTGAGCCATAGCGAAGGTGACTTCCGCCAAATTTTTCTGTCCATCAGCTAATCCATTTCGTAACAAAGCTGTTTTTACTTGGATTTACATGAGGCCTTTTACATAACAAACTAAAAAGAACATCGTTATTTTCAATACGTTTTGCTCTACTAGAACGCGTTTTGCCCAATCAAAGGCTTTTATCTGTAGCCACAGAAATAAGATTTAAGGAAGAGAAGGCTGCAGCATTTGCAAACGGTAGGTAGATAGATGTTCATTTTAAAACGAAATCTCACACCTAAACTTACAAAGTTACTTAGTCTTTTCCTCGTGTTTATGATCGATTGTTAAACTACGTTCCATTTCTTACGCTTAAAAGTTTGTTTTAAAACAAGACCATTCCAATCTTCATGTCAGCATCCAATCAGCTAAAACTATTGAGAATGATCATATAAATAGTATGAATATTGCGTAAGGTCTTCCTTAGTTTAAAGTTGATGTTGTAAAAATTTTTGACGCATTTTCCACCGATCCCTATAATTTAATTTCTTCATTTTCGTTTACCGCCAATCAAAGTGGAGGACTTCACTTACCCTGGGTACTACAATTCCCATGATTTAATCTCAGAAAAATAGTTTAAAACTAGTCACATAAATTTTTTGGATACAATACTTTATCCCTGGCTTTATGAGGCTCTGGTACCCAGGGTGGTCTTCATTAAACCCCTGAACAATCTACATTCCCCCTAGAATAAACCTGAAGAGATACCACAAACCAAACATAAGCATGCAGCTAGGTTTTTATATAAAAATTCACGCACTCAAAAATTCTCTTTTACAACTTGTCGGGTAAATTTTCTTTGCCCCACCCCCTACAAAAATCCTTTGACACACCACTGTTAATTATGACACGATTTGGCAATAACTTTTAGGGTCTCAACACAAAATATTGTCCTGTTTGCGATGCGGAGCAATACTTTATGGATTATCTACTGGCATGTGAAAAATTTACCTGGTGCACCCATATGGCCTTAATTTCGAGCGTGAAACAGAAAGCCAAACGAAAAAGCAGAGGAGCTTGCTCTCCTCCTATCTTCTATTTTCGCGATCGAATTTATGTTATCTGGCTCTCGTACCCAGGGTAGACCTTAATACGCTTAACGGGACTAAATTATCTGACAGTTTTCAGGCATTAAAATTTACATGTCTCAAAAAGGTTCTAGAAAAGCACTTTGGGGTGCCCTGGGACTTAGTTCTTTGGTCTTTGATGTTCCTGATACTAAAAGTATCAGACCTTATGCAGATGATATCTTGCTTTTAGTAAGTGGTAAATGTGCAAAGAGACAAAAGGAGAAATGCTGAATTGGAAAATGCACTTAGATGGTTTGCTGAAAAAAGCTCACACTCTATGCTAAATGAAGCCTGATCTACAGGAGACGAATTTTTTGCGGGAAGCGAATTTTTCGCCACGAATTATTTAGCTGCAATTTTTGCTCTCGAATTCTAAGTTCAATTCACGCTTGGCAGAAATTTTTATGCGAATTCGCAACAAATATTGCAAAACAATATAGCGACTGTCGGAAGATTGCTGTTATCGGAAAGCTTAAAATTTCAAAGTTAACTTTATCGAAAAAGTGAGCAGGCAGCAAAAAAACGATGAATTCTTTCCGGTTCTGATGCCAAGTTAACATATCACAATGACACTGATTGAAGAGATAAGTGGAATAAAATATGCAGCATTTTGGCTCAAAAAACTTTGTTGTTTCAAGACAATAGGAAGCTCGGTCCAGTCTTTTTTATAGATCAGTGGGTCTCACTGACTATGCCCATTATCCTCCCACTCTGCAGTGGCTGGTGTCTTTTACTAAAGACCTTCGATAATTCTCACTTGCTTGTTCGGTATCTGGTAGCCGTTCTATTTTGTACTTCTTGGAACTTTACTTGGTAGATATGTAGAGCTGGCTTGACCGTCTTGAATTTTAATTATATTAGAGTTGCAAAGCGTCTTAAAAATATTTTTAACCTTGAGCAAAAATATAGGCTAATGTTATGGTTTTTTTGTAAAACATTTTCCTAAAAAGATAAAATAATTGAAAAAAATATCAAGACATAATTAAAATGCTAATTAATAACATGCTCAGATCACCAATATATTTCCCCAAGTACTTGAAATACTTTGGGTATGGGGTATCTTACATGGATGCAGATATTTGTCATACTAGATTTAGTACTCCTTCCATTTATTCAACTCTTTCGATCATCATCAGATTGGCTATTTGTCTTGTTCATATTCAGTATATTTCTTGGAGGATCCTCTAACCTTATCAGCTGGATACTTTTGTTCATTAAGTTTTACCTTTTCAACAACAGCTTTCGCCAAGTCAACTTTGCATTTATCTGCCAACCGCACAAGCAAAATGAGGACATCACTGAGCTCATGCCTCACATTCAGCAGATCTTTCTCAGTCCAACCTGGAAAAAACTTTTCTGCTTATTAAACAATTTCATAATCTGCTGATCAAAAAACAAGCATTGCCTAAAGTGGCAGCACCAGCCACTGCAGAGTGGGAGGATAATGGGCATAGTCAGTGAGACCCACTGATCTATAAAAAAGACTGGACCGAGCTTCCTATTGTCTTGAAACAACAAAGTTTGAAGCCCGTTCAATTTCAAAAAGAAGAGGGCCCCAAACAATAGTGGGAAGCCATTCCTCAAAAAAAAATACTTGAACGATTTGAATTCGTGAGAGCTGTAATGCTGTGTGTATGAGTCCTGAAAAAGAACAAAGCCAGAGCAGCTGAAGAGGTTGTTATTACTGACACTTAAGGCCGTCTCCTAGCATGGGCTGTTCTGGGGCCCTCTTTTTGGATGGCGATACTCGGGTCACATTAGAAGCTCGATCCAGTCTATTTTATAGATCAGTGGTGAGACCACGCTCCTTCAGCCTCGCTTCAGTGCTTTGTACCAGATCATTTAACTGAGAAAATATTATCTACCCCTACCTAGGGCTTCTTAATCAATTTCTGGAGGGAAAAGAAACATATGGACAATGTTTTGAGAAAGTAGAGGGATAGTAACCCCCTATACCTCCTTTGGGGCCATCACTGATTGCCTATAAATGCAGGGAGCAATAAAGTTAAGGTGAAATTCATGAGTACATTTCTAATCTTTTTTGCTCCACAAATTTCTCTTGCATTTCTATAGGCATATAAAAATTTATTTCAAATTGACTTGATATGTAATGGTGGTTTATTCAAATAAAGGATTATTAAATAACTATACATTTTGTATTTGAAAATGTGTGCAACTTCTTGCTAAATGATTACTATGTATTGGGATTTGTCTGTAGCATAATACTTGATTGACATTTAAACATACCAGGTAGTCCTTCCTTGACTTCACCTTTCCATTGGCTACAGAAAAAAGTAGTAGAGTTCTAGAACAGCCCTTATGAATACGAAATTCAAATTGATTTCTAGACAAGATCTGAGAGATAACAAAAAAGAACCGAAGTTTCTAAAGAAAATCTTCAGGATTTCATATTATCAGGTTGGCGAACATTTTAAACTGTGAATGTAGGCGAAATCTAACAGAACTTATTTAGAGTGATTTAAGATTAGCTAAAGGCACAGCTGATCAATTAATCTTTTGATCAATCAATTTCAACAAGCCATATGGGGTCTCTGTGAGCTCTCCAGCAAAATGCAAGCATTTTATAATTAAGCAATAGATCAAAGAAACCTAAGAATCATTGTTCATTGTTCCATGACCTTTGTGTTTCGTCTTTAAAAGACTGTTTTCTACAACTGATACTCCTCTATTCCAACCTGAAGTTTCCACCCAAATAAAAAGGTATTATCATATTTTTCTTTACATCTCCAAAATCACATTTTTTGCCAAGAAAACAATAAAGGCCAAGCAAACTCGACAGATACAGGGCTCAACATCTGCAATGTGAAAAGACCAACCCTGGCCTCCACTTAACAAAAACATATTGTTTTGAAACTGAAATGTCTAATAGAATTAAAAAAACAGACAAGTTAAGACTTGCCCATGTGAACAGGAACGTAAATTTAATTAACTCCAGTAAGAACATCAAAATAACAGCTTTGTTACATTTGCAAACATTTGCAAGCATTGCAACCGGAAAAGTGAAAAAGAGCTAGAACTTTCAACTTTCTATTAAAAAAGTATGAGGAAATTATCTTCTAAAAACTAAAAGCAAATGCACTTCAAACAAATTTTCAATTTTTCATATTAATTGTTGGTTTAAATTTCTTTGATTGCTTTTATCATCAAACTACATCAGTTGTAAGAAATTTTCTAGTATACTTACAACACCTCTGCCAATTCACCAACTTCACCAATCTAAGATAAATTGATAAATAAAAAAATGAATTAAAATACTATCATACTACAATTTCCAAGTATGTTTGAAGCAAAATTGACACTTACTGATGATAGAAACAGAAAAATGTTATACCTAAATATCAAGTTAATATGCTAAAGATACTGCTTCAGTTATTTATTACTTCAAAATAAATATGAATGTAATTCACTGTTAAAGAGAAATCTCTGGACATATGATTGCTGTTATGCTATTTCTAGTTACAGCAATATCACACAAACCATTGCAAGCAGCAGATTCCGTGGTGAATGAAACTGGTCCCAGTCTCTTTCTTCAGCAAATTTTACTTGCTGCTTTCGTCTACAAGGGTAAAATAATTAATTTGCAAAATTTATAATTTGGAAAGTTTTGCATCCAACCTTAACCAATTTTCTCATTATCATCATTTGAGGCTGGGCTTTATCATCACATATCACTGTCTACGGCTCTACGATCATCCAACATACAGAGGATGAAATTTGAGACACAACTTATTCTTAAACTTTATGAATTTGGGGCCTGGACATTCCTATACTTAGATTTGAGTTAGCGTTGTCAATTACTTTCTTCAAATTTGCCAAAAAGGACCTCAGATTTGAAATAGTCATCTTGAATTGAAATAGGCCTAGTCAATTGAAATAGGCAGTAGATAGCGAAATGCAACATCGATGGCCTCAACCCGAGAATAAAAATATTTATTCAGAAAGAGTACAAAGGTCTTCAGCAGCTTTGCTGGAAGAGTTTTGAATAATGGGCGGTACGACTTTGTGTTAACATAGCAAAAAGCTTACATATCCTCTAACGTAAGGCCATCACTGAACATGAAACTCTTAATTTCTTTGGCACAATCTTCTCTTTCTTCCATTTTAATTTTTTTATAAAGTTTCCCGCCACGTCTCGTTTTGGGAACGAGGATCATTAGGCGTTTTGGGAACGTTTAACAGAGTACTGAATGGGAATAAACGGAATTGGCATTCACTCCCACCAAATGTGTATTTTTTTCTGACGACCCTAGCATGCAATTTTTCGCACTCGCCTTGATAACTTTTTTACAATTTGACAACTAACATTGCTCGACTTGTTGGAGAAAACAACCTGAGCTCAGCCCATGGCAATCAAAGCGATCACTTTGACTAGGAGGTTAAAAAGTTCAATAAACTGGTGAGATTGTCCCCTACTTCTAATGCCGCTTGGACATTTACAGATTTTGCTAAGCAGCTGACATAAAGATGGAGGGGCATCGCCATACCCTACCACTTCCCCCTAAACAATTCTGCATCGATGTCGCTTTCAAAAATCCTTCTTGTCCTTAAAAGGTCTAGATTATTTGCAAAGATCTTGACATAGTGTGGACAAATTATCTTATTATCCCTGGCACACATGTGTCTATTCCTTTGAAGCTAAATTGCTATCGTGTTTTCCATGGTCTCTTGAAGCTGCATTGCTTAAGGAAAAAAACTTTCGTAAAAAGCATTGATTTGCTTACTAAGCAAAGATATCCAGTAATATCCAATATATTGAAAAGCATTGGATATTACTGGATATCTGTACTTGTGAAAAATGGGCATGGTCATACGAAACCACACCCTTTTCTATGAAATCACCCCCGGAGCCATACATGCGTATGATCCAACACGCCACGTGTCTGATTGACCTTTTCCCTGGCTTCGAATTGAAAAGAGCTCTCTCTTTTCAGCCTTGCAAAGGATACAAAAGCAATAAAATAGAACCTTTAGAAAAATAAGAAACCGCAAGTCTGATATCTTAAGTAGGCCGTTATTGGCAAAAGCTTTGGTTTTAATCAAGAGCTTATTGATCATGAGACAAAATTATGATAAATTTCTTTAATGGTATTGCTCTGTGTTACCTAAAAGCTCTCTTCATTTGTCATGCTGACCTCCGGAGCCCTTGGAATGACCTCGAGTTGTCATTGAAAAAAACAACATGTGGGCAAAATGGATTCTTCTTCAGGGAAGAAAGAACTTGAAACGGCTTCCTAGCTGATTCTTAACCGAGAACATTGTTTCAATATCTATCAATTGTTTCAAATTGTTTCAAAATCTATCAAGATCGAAACACCCGAATTCATTTTGCTTAGCAGTACAACTAAAGTGGCTGGAATCAGAGTCCAGAAAAATTGTTAACCTTCCTCCAGACAAAAACATCCCAGAAGGCAAACCTTCTTCACAAAACAATAGAAAGTGGGCGTGGCTTGGGTGTGTCATAAAAGCTTCTATTGTTTTTCGTGGACCTTCCTCCGGGCAGTGGCCGTGCGACCAAAATGTTTTCCTGACTCTGGTTGAAATATCAACAGTTTGTAATGCAAATGTTTTACCAGTTGCAAAATAATTAGAAACCTATGATGTAATATTGGTAAAATAAGAAAAAAATAAATACCGAAACTAAACTATGATAATGATAACAAAACATCGATGCTACAGTAAGCATGATTACATGTTCTACAAACATTCGTTTTAAAAACCTGCAACTAATTATAAGGTTAGTGTTAAAAATAAGCATAGCAAAATACTAATGTACTCAAAAATGAATTCACGATTTAAATGCCTCTATTTTAGACTTTGCTATAATTTCCGTATCATTGTCAAGGTTTAATTCCCGCCTTTCACGAGTCCAGAATTCACTATTTACATCATTAAGTATAGTCCTTGGAAACGTTAATATTGCTGTATCGTTGAAAACGTCTTTGTGGATAAAAGTATTGGGTATCTTCGCCTCTTTTGTGTATGGCAGTATCTGTTAGGCATAAAGGAAACCAATATCGAATGCATGACCAACTACATCATTAGAATTCCGCTTTGTATGCCTCCATTTCTCTTATGATTATTTAATAAAGGGCATTTACATGTCCTATGCTAGTCAGGTTCTCAAAGGTAACCATAGAACGTTGAAACATAGGGCATTCATATTATAGGGGAATTGAAACAGTGAATGACTAGGAATTTAAGTAAAATTGTACTAGGAATAAATAATATATTATTATTACTATTAATTATAAGTACAATTTTACTTAAATTCCTAGTCATTTGATATTATATTGTACAGCACGCAAGCTATAATATATATAAAGTGAAACAGCATCGTAAAACTTTTGAAATCGAGTGTAGGTTCACCGCAAATTTTGGCAAGAATTGTTTAAAGGTGAATCAGTAGAGCAAGACATTCTCTTAAGGCAGTTTAAAATAGCCATAAAATAGCCATTTTATTTTCGGAACAGTTTGCAAAGAAACACATTTTGATGCATTTGCTATTGTTATGATTAAATATTAATGGCACAAAACCAGTTTTGCTATAGAAAGGATACGTCACAGAGATATTGTGCCTCTATTTCAAGGGTCTTTGACGGGAACCTAGCAAACAAACATCGAAAAGACGATAAAACAGCAAAACAATCAACATAAAGATAAAGATACTCTAAGGTCCTTAATAGAAGGGGGGACGTTAATAATTTTTTCGATTTTTTGCTGACCCCACCGGAGCTTATTTGGACCCGCCCCCCGCGCTAAGTAGTATGAGAAAAGTAGTATGACATCCGAAAAATTTACATAGGCCTGGCTGATGTACACAATGATAATTAGCCTGCTCATTTTAGTAATACAACAATGCATTACTACATGATGATAATTGTAATTTTGCTATCGATTGTATTCAGAAGAAAATCTCATTTGACCCCAAAAAAAGAATCGTCACGTGATGTTTCAGATTTTTCACATATCCAACCCCCCCAGTTCCTAGGACCCCCCCCCGCTTATTTATTTTTTGAAAAATTTCTGACCCCCCAAACTATCAAGACCCCCCTTCTATTAAGAACCTTAGAGTATGAGTATAACGTTAGACGCTATCAGGCAAAATCATCCACTACCGATAAAGAATTATGCTTGAAACATCTTATAATCAAATTCAAGGTAATAGCATTATACTTATAGTCATAACTTTTACACCAAACATTAATCAATCTTTTCGTGGTACAAAATCAATAAGTACTCGTTTTTGATTGGCCCATTTCGATCCACAACTGGGTATATATTTTTCCTAGCGTAGAGTTTTCGATCTATGTTCTGACGTTTTATACTCTGAAGAGTGTCAGACGATAAGCTTTAGTTTACTCAAATGTTTGCTTTTTTCAAAGCCACTCTTCAGACAAGATAAGACTTTCGTCTGACACTCTTCAGAGTTTAAAACGTTATGCTGAAAAGTGGGGGGGAGGGGGGGGTGCGACAAAAAAGGGCTTCATTTTGTATTATAGGGACATTTTTCAAATAAGAAGGGATACTTTTGACCAAATAACCGGGCAAAAGATTATTACTGTAAAAAGCGGAGGGTGTGCCCAAGGCTTCTACGTCTATTGCAAGACGTCTACGTCTACATCTACTGCCTCGATTTATAAGAAAATTGTACGTAACGAAAATTTTTGAATTCCTCCTCACCTAAAGAATCAAAATCTAGTAATTCCTTGTCCATGTTTGTAATATTCAGCATTTATGCGAATATTTTCTATATTTTCAAAAACGCTCATTCCCAATATGTATACAATTGAAAACTTAACCCACCTTTCCGCATAAGATGAAAATGAATTGCCTATAAGGACAATATTTTGAAGATCGACACCCCAGTTTGCTTTTAACAAATTGTTGTACATAGCCTTGCCGCAGTGCATCATGAACACGATGGTTGCTCTTCCTAATTGACGGCTACATTCCTGAAGAAAATTTAAAGAAAAAGTGTGTTGGATTAGTCGAAGAAAATTCAGGTTGCATGGTACAAGCCTTGCATAATCCTTATAAACTGGAAACAACTGTTTTGTACTCGTTCATAAAACAAGACAAAATCTACCTTTACAAACAAACGTAGAGAATAAATCTAAAACTTGTAGGACCTTACAACGACCTTGGCGAAACTATTGACTTTGACTTGTCACTGGAAAAAGCTTGTGTTAACTTAAAAATGAATGTCAAGGGTATGGGCTCCGACGCAAGTTGAAAAGTGGGTGGGACAAGAGAATATTTCACAATCATAACAAAAGACTTTGAAAAAGCTCTATTGTTTTACAAAGAGTGGGAGGCATGCCCCTTGCACCCCACCATTCGTCGGAGGCCTTGAAGTGTATGGGTTCAGCATCAACGAGCTTGTTGATTATTGGCTTTCATTTAAGTGCTATAGAGAAAATGACTTGAAAATCAAAACCAAAAATCCATAGGAATATGTATCATGAAATTTTGCTCCCAAAAAACAGCTAAAATTTATCATATCCTGAAATATTTATGAATCAAAAATCAATTTTGTTGCAACTTAGCTTCAAATTAATTTCTGATACGTTCGATAGGATGATTCTTACATTTGAGAAAATTTGAATCTAATTTTCATACGTGCAGAAACAGATTAACACTTCATAAAAACAATACAAAAATTATCATTCAGTGATAAGATCTGCACATAAATTAAAATTGTAATAGGATTGAGGAAAATATAAAGTAAATGTTGCAACAAGCACGCTGGTATTTTTCAATGACAATGGTCGAGAAGCATGAATAAATTATGAAAGCAATCAAAGGCAAAAATCTTAACCAATTTATGGAATTTTAATGGCTCCAGGTGGTACTTCTAGAAAATATTCCCACATATGAGCGAAAATCGACTGTATTTTTAATTTGTTATAATCTTTTACTGATCAGGGTTTACGAGTTAAAATGGATCTATTTCGATCTTCTAGTTTCAAAAGCATAATCAAATTCCACCTTTTTTTATCTCATTATTCAGAAAAATACTAAACAAGTTTATAATTTGAATTCAAAACCATTTTTTTAACTTCAATAGTGAACAACTAGAATTCAACGTTTTGGGCCTGTTAAATGAATACTTAATTGGGCCTACGTTTTGGGCCTGTTCTGGGGAATTATTAATACAGTCGCGTGCTTTAGGTTTCCTGTCAAAAGGAAGGGAGTTGGACGAAAAAGGCATTTAGCCAAGTTAAGTCCTCTTAATTACAAGTAAAGGCTTCATTAAGGGTGTTATCAGTATAAAATGATGGTTTCAATATGCAGCCATTTTGGGTGCAAGACTTTCCGTGAAATCATCTTAAGCAAAAACAAAGGATGACGATGCAATTTTGAAAGGAAAGACTCGTTTCAAGGATAGATTGGTTAGAAATAACTGCATGGCAATATGATTATGTAAAATTATAGTTCTTCGTCTTTCAGCCAAAATGCTTGTAGGTAACCAATTTTGAAAAAAAGAGTAGCTTCATCGGATCATAGTGTGGGAATAGGGTATCTCGTGTTCGCATCCTGCAAAGACTTGGTTAAATACGTTTTTCCTTAGTTCGTGTTAGTACCTTTTTCTATGAAGTATGAGTGGTTTGCAGTGATACAACAAAAGCAAAATTATTTTGGTATATGAACGGGAAGTCGTTACCGATTTACGGACATCTAAGGACTTTTTCTGTGAAATTTACTTCTTGCCTTGCAACTATTATATGTAATCATAGTCCCAGAATTGAATTTAAATACAAGAAGGATGGCACCCTACATGAAGGGTATTGAAGGAATTGCGAAGAAAACCAAGGACCGAGATACGGGGGGAGCCGGGGGGGCCGGGGGCCTTGGTCCCCCAAAAAACTTAAGTAGCATTTGTAAAATGCTTTTATTCTGTAAAATATGGCTGTTTTTAGACTTATTTATAAGGGCTGGCCCTCCAAAACAAAAAGTTTTATCTCGGTCTTTGAGGATAACAAAAACGAAAAAGGCAACTTTGTAGAATGTTTTGTGACTTTGAGCGGCCCTGGAAAACATACCTCATTGTGCGTTATCAATTTAAACCCGAAATGCTTGATAATATTTCTTTCCGTCAACGTAAACACTGGATCGTAAATATGGACACTGTCGGTGAGCTGAAAAACAAAAGGTATCTGTTTAATAATGATATAATTATATTACAGTTGGTTGAAGATTGTGAACAGCTGAACAAGCACAGGAAAGATTTATTGCAGATGATATGGACTTGTTACTTAAGAAAGAAACTAAAGAAAACAAAATGTGTGTGGCACGAGAGAATATTTGATCACATCCTGTTATTTTTATTCTATGACATTCTGCTATCACTATTTGTAACTCTGGTCGCGATTATCATCATGTGATGCCCAGAATGTTTTTCATGTCAGAAGCTCTTCAATAATGGTTTGATATCTCACCTCAAAATAAAGCAAAACAATTTGCTCTTTGTAAAACGAAAAATTTGTAAGATAAGCTAAGTTGTTCATCAAGCTTCCGAAAGAAATTTTGTTTCAAGGCCTGTAGCAAAGAAAGAAGATGGCTATCCATAAGGAAAGTGTGGTTGTGAAAAGTATATTGTATTTTCTTTTAAAAGCAAGTTGTTACCCTAAGAATTGGATAATACTACTAGTAAGGGGAGTAGTCCGTTTTTGGCAACTTTGCTGTGAATTTATCGCCACATTAAAAAAATTATAATCATTTTTGCTTTATATAGCTGTTTTATGTCGCCTACCGGCATTCAGTCAAATTCCTTGATACCTTTTACCTTCTACATTTCAATTTTCAAAGCAGAATACCAAGAAACAATTAAAACAGGCATTGGGCTGTACTATGTAGCCTATTAAATGATTGGGAAATTGTTTTAAAATTTCATTTTTAGTAGTACTTTGTTTTCTCTATGTTACCATTACCATTTGTACGCTTCCTTGGAAATTAACACAAGACTAAAGAGCAGACCTAAGACTAAAGAAAAATCTTAATAATTCCTGTCAACGAAATAGTTATCAAGCATGTTTTTAGCTAGGGTCTCATTCTTTATGAACACAAGTGTAATGCATCTCTTCCAAGGCCAGTGACAAACGAAACTAAAAACAGTTAACCAGACAACATCGAAAAATGTGTTTGTTATATTTTAATTTTGTAATTATTGTAATCTTTTGCTATAATTGCTAAAAAGGTAGCTTTAGAACACTGAAATACTATGACTTTTGAGCACTGTCCTGGCCCACCCTCTCAATATGACCACACTTTGCAACTCCTGAACCTGGAATAACTGAGAGCTGGCAAGTCTCCTTGCTCCACGAGAAAGTATGAAAGGGACTCCATTAACAAACCTTTGGATCAGTAGTCTGCAACCCTAAACACTGAGCCATCATGACACCTTAAAAAACTCCTTCCAAAAACAATGGACATAGGGCGTGGTCTGGATGCGGTTAACAAATGTTCTTTCCTATTCTATGGCCTCCCTCCCAGATGCGGAAATTGCAGCAGTGTGGAAACAGCTTTTGCTAAATTGTCAGTATTAAAACAGATTGCCAGTAAAGCACTTTTGTCGGTAAACTTTTTCATTAGTTGAAAATGTTGCAATTTCTGCTGATGACAGTGCATCAGCAAATCTTTCTCGACGCCGTACATAATGTTGGTTCGATGGTGACACATTTTTTCCTACATTCTTTTGAAATTGATGCAAAAATGCTGACGTTGCAGCAAAATCTAATAATTATTTATTTGGAACAAACCTGGAAATGTTTTGCGATGAGAATCAAAAGAGCAAACTGATATCTTGCGATGGGATTTGAAGATATATGACCTACTCCATAGGAAACAATCTCTTCAACTTGTAATTCCGAGTTTGAATCTGCAGGCAGTGAATCTGTAAATAACAGATGAACAGATTTTAGATGATAGATAAGCAAGGGGATAATGAATAGATGAACAGATTTTATTTTTGAAGTTAGAAAAGATGTAAGCCATCAAAATAGCCAATGAAATATATAAATACATAAAGAGATAAGTAAGAGTGAGGGTAGGTAAAGAAAAATTAGGTAAATAGGGAAGCAGGTGTAGCTAGACAACAACAGATTTCTGGTCCTTGGATGTAACTCTATTTCCATGTAAATTGTGGTTAACTCTTAATTGTAAAACATTTTTATGGAATTCGCCCAAGCATCTCTTTGATTCTGGGTCACATTGTGAAATTTTTTTGTGATTGTAATTGTGATTATGTGATTCTCTGGGTATTGTGCCAAAATGCCAGCAGCTACAAGTATGCATTTAGCACATGGATATAAATACTTGATCTCATTTTATTGGCTGCTCCTAACAGCAAAATATCCTCATCATAATAGCTTCAGTTAACCTAATCTAAGCTATACACTAACCCCTATATACACATTTATAATCTTTAAGTTAAAAACGAACCTGTGAAGCCAATCCAAAAGCCGTCTGATTGAATTTCATGCCTAGAAGCAAATAACAAGCATAAAAATGTTTCGCAAAAAATGATAGGAAAAAAATCCTTATTGCACTCTTCCGATTATAAAGACTAGTGTCTTCATGTAGGCTTTCAGTGGCGGATCTCATGGGCAACACCCATTACTCTCCCACTCTGCATTTTCTAAACTCAGTAAATGGTGCATGACTATAAAACTCCAGATAAGATGTCTAATTCAGCATAGTTGAGCATAATTGAGCATAACCCACATAACACACTTTCTGCCCCTCCTGAGGCGTGCTTTCTAATGCAGGCGCAGTTCCATGTTTTGAATTACTATTCTTTTTCTCTTTTGTTTCTTTCAGTCTTTTGTTTATTTTTTCCAAAGTAATTTTTAATTTCTTTTGTGTTTCCGAGGGACATAAGGCCCCTGTTTCCATTACTCCGTTTTTGTATGTCTCCATTTTATCAATTAATTTTCGTATTTTCTTGAATACTTTTAAAATACTTTTTTTCCTTTCGTTCAATTATTTGTTTTCAAGAAAATTTGTCTAGAATTCTGTAAAAACTACTTGGTTTTATGAAACCTCATACACTTTTCAAACAATGATACACACATTCAAGGCTATCAAACCTTCATAGAAATCAAAAGGTCTCCATTTCATGAATCACACTCAGTCGCATCTCATTGTATGCCATCGCACACCTAAACTTTTCAAGGCGTGCAATTACCAGCACACGGGCAAATTTTTATATTAGCAGAACTGAGAGAACTTAGTATCTTAGTATCTTAGAAAACTATTCTAGCCCAACAGCATATTTTAGAAAACTATTCTATATGGAAAAGCTGAAAATGGAAATGGGTTCCTAGGCAATACAGTCAAACCGGCGTAGTTACTCTGTAATGGAAAAGCTGAATTTAAATTTTTTTTAGATTATGCATAAAGATTATACTAGTCGAATGCTTTCTCCTCGATTAGTTTATAAACTACTGAGAAAGTTTCCTCCTTTAAATAATTCCCTGTTTACAATACTAGCTTGTTTCTCCACTACTCTGTATTTGTTATGTTACGTTTATATTATTTAACTTCCTTTTACATTGTTTATACTTTTAAGCTTGGATTATTTCTAATTTGCAATAAGTGTATGTATCCAGTGGAATTTAAAATAAAACTGAACTGAACTGAACTGAAAGCTATTGATTGGGGTACAGTTGAAAGACTTTGCCATAATGCCTCCAGACTGTTTGAAAGCAGCAACCAAATGCTTTGTGTGCCAGCCCAAATATGCTTAGATTATGTACTATTGTTGCTTGCCAGTTCATTCCAAATTGATTGAATATAAAAACAATTCACTGCACTGTTCTCTTTATTAAATGCATTGTTGATTGTTGTGCTAATTTCCAAAATTGAAAACCAAATACATGAATAATCTGCTAAATGGAACATGCAAAGCTGTGCTTATCATGTCATGGAGCATAGTTTAAGTGTCTTCTGCAGCTGCACTTGATGGTGTCCTTTTGCCTGTGGACTAAAGACCTTCGCTGTGATACAAAATTTATGTGTTGATGACACTTTTTCCCTTCTTTAATATATAGTTACAGTTATTGCTTGAAAGATTATATGAAAATGATTGATTAAAATGCAAGCGAATTTCTAAATGGAGTCTCTACTGTTTTTACAAGCAGAAAATCTTGGTTTCTAGTACCAGTCCAGACCATATAAATGTCTGCAGTATTCAGAGATATTTTCAGAATATTTGTCTGCAGAATATTTTCATGATCACAAATCTTCTATAGAAAAGACTTTGTTAAAAGTTCAAGATACTGCTCGTATTAGATAGCTATTAAATATTATCTATGGAACATCATATCTATCTAAATATCTTGTAATGGAATTAGAAAGCAACCCTGATGTAATCTACCAAGATGATGATGGTGAAGATCAAGAAGATGATGTTCTGGGAGATGCTTATCAAGATTTCATTGCTCAAAAAGACCAAGATGATGAATACACATACGTGACAAAAGTATCAGGATGATGAATAACAAAATGGCACCTCCAAAACTAGCATTCTAACATTGATTGAACAAATCTTGCTGCTTTGGCTGGATGCAAAAAATGGCATCAGCAAAAATGCAAATCCTAGCAAATTCAATTTATTTCCTACCTTTCTATGATAGAAAGGTAACAAAATGTCAAGGAGAAAGGGAAAATATCAATATTTTAGTTTCAATGCCGTAAGTTTCAACGCTTTCCATTTTTTTGCTGAAACTGCAAGTAAGTTTGGTTGCACCAAGTCTACAACACAGGTTATTTACAAGAACAAGAAGTTAACAAGGCTGACAAAAATTCACAGAATGGAAGGCCAAGGCAGGCCAACTATTTGTTGGGCCTAATGGCGTTGGCAAGCTGTTATTGTGTGCAAAGTCAATATATCCTGAATATTGTGTCCAATTATTTGTGGAAAGCCCCCAAGCAAGTACAGAAACAAGTAATGATTCTCTTCAAAAATAATAACATCAAGGTCTCTCAATAGCCTTGTCAAAGTCAAAGCCTTGATGTAAATGAAAACAACTAGTTTTCATAAAAAAATCCAAGAAATGAAATCTTCCAAGACCAAAAATAAACTCTTTTAGAATTTTCTTGAGAATTCCTACTGTATCCGAAGATATATCATTGCAAAAATAATTCAGTGAGTTCCAGTGCAAATGGCGGCTGCCAGATTCCTGGAGGACATCCGACAAAATTTAAAATAAAGCAAATTGTACTTGTCTAAAAAAGTCTATTTTTACAATTTATTAAATTCATCTATTACTATTTTTACTATTTCTACAATAATATATTTTTTCAATTAGGTAAAATTGCAATCGAAAATCTAATTCAGCAATCTCGAAATGTTCCACCACCGATTTTCTATGTTGTTTTTTGAGCAAAGGATTTATCACATTTGCTTCGAGGCGATCGTCGCAATACATTTGTCACGTAAGTGTACAGTGAACGCTCGTGAGGCGGTGTTGAAGAAGAGGAGGCTCAGGGCAGGCTGAGTGATGTGATTTGCAATTATTTTACCCGTGATTGCGTGACTCAGCATGGATACCTAGTATCATTAATGATCACTAGTATCATCAGTAATGCATTATTACGGGGCTTAATTAACTGGGACCGAAAAACAAACCTGCACTTTTCTATCATTGAAATTGACCTCTCGTAAGAGACATCTTCTATTTCTGAACCATGTTTATAATCAAAGAATGAAATTTGTTTGGGACAATTCTTATTCCTTTTCTTTTTCCTTCTGTTGGAAACAACTTTGAAACCTTCCTCCATTTTGGCTTTTATTTGCCTCGCTTTCACGTTGCAGAATTAATGGTGATGGGAATGTTGTTGTTGCCTGAATGAATTATTATGTACGAAGAATGAGTACATGAAGGGGGGATTTTGCTCAGCTCGATGGGCATCCATATATATATATATATGTAGAATTGTTGCCAATTGTGTAACAATGGATCGGCATTTTGATGAGTTCAACAATGGAAACATAGAAGCCGAATTCAAAGGCGGGAGACAATCGAAACAATGCAGGCATAGAATGCCAAAATCAAAGGATTTTCCCAATTTTCCCAAACGAACAATCGAGAATCGTGAGTTTCCCGATCAAGTGGTCAATTGAGGTTCGCTAATCGACACTTAGGTCTATAATCGTGCTATTAAATTGGGTTCGGCTGCTAGCCTGAGATCCCCTTTGTGGTCATCCTCTTAGATTCGACCAATCACTTTTAGTTTTGCTCGTGACGTTGGGCAGTTCAAATTGGTTCTGCACGTGCATGTTGAACGGTAGCCAGAATAGATCAGAAACTTCTCGTAATCGAGAATGGTGCTTTCATCCTGTCAAGCGTCAACGTAATTAGACGTATAATTTGCAATTTGCTATGTGGGATACAAAAGAAAGTGCGGGAATATGCGATTTCACGTTTCACGAGTTTCTGCAAGAATTAACTTTCATGCAAGGAACTCGGGACAATTAAAGAGTCTGAAGCAAGGGCGGGAAATTCGAATATATTGCAAGTATCAGAAATCTGTTTAGTTTTTCGCAAGTTTTGCAAAGTCGGTGAAAGTTATTCGAAAGTTTCCAGGCTATGCAAAATTGTCGCAAAATGCTTGCAGGTACTTTCCAGTTTTCTCTAGGGTTTATCCAAAATTCATTCCAAATTCTTCAGACCCCGTTGGATAAGGTTGTTTGGTGTAGGAAAAACATAGAAACAACGGGAATTTGTTAAAAGTCTGTCAGACTCACAGTTACGAGAATGATCAATTAATCATTTGGGGAACTGTGACTACATTTCTTAATCAAACGGTTCAATTGCCGAATTAAAGAAATCTTTGCACTCGCAACTAGGAAGTTTACGAAATTAAAAGTTTGGCTGCTCACAATTACGTACGAAAGATTCCCCTTCGTAATCAAGTAATTGCACTGCCGCGAGATCATTATGCTGGAACCGTTTTGTCAGCGCGGGTCGTTAGAGATCGTTAGGCACGCATCGATTTCTCCTTCTGCAAAGGTTGATAGTGGAATCCAAAGATCCGGGTTTGTAAACTTACTGCGTCATAGCAGTTCCCGCCGTTTATCAAGAAACTGTAAATATGCGAAACGCATTTTGATAAAGCAACCGAATAAAAATAATTTTTCGTGTTATGCTATCAAGCAAAAAATGTCCTTCGTCATATCAAAAAAACAAAATCCCAGTTAGGTCCCACTCACAGAGCCCCAATATATGAGTTGTGTAAAGTTGCTGCGTCATAGCTTGTGCCGCCGTTTTTTTAGGCATTCTCATAAAACATAAAGGTTCTTAGTTGTCTGGGAAACAGACTGGAAGCGCATCTAGAAAAGTTCAGACTTTTAATACATTTGGAATCTTCGTTGTCGTCATCATTGTCATCGTCGTCATCATAATCACCATCATTATAATCATCATCATCATAATCATCAATCATCATCATCATCATCATCATCATCATCATCATCAATCATCATCATCATCATAATCATCAATCATCATCATCAATCATCATCATCAATCATCATCATTATCATCATCATCATCAATCATCATCATCATCAGTTTTGTCCACATCGCCAATTCATAATATCGAAGTACCATTCCTCCACATTCTTCGTACATTGCAAAAGCCGTGCTATTTTTTTAGCCATGGTGTGAGTTAGAATTGGTTTGCTGAATGTGAATTGTATTAATTTGCCGAAAGGCAAATTCAAAAAATCCAAACACTGAAATACCATGAAAGCTCTATAGAGCCCCCTTCTCTATTGAGCCCCCTCTCTATTTAGCCCCCCTTATCTAGCCTGTGCTCCAGACCCCTAACTTGAAAGTAGAAGTCTTTCAAGTTAGGGGTCTGGGACACAGGCTACCCTTATCAAGCAAAAACTTAAAATACGTCCCCCTCTATTAATGCCCCCCCCTCCTTAGCCTTTGATGTCAAGCAAAGAAGGCATTAAGAAGGCTCTTGGCGGGTGTGATGATGAAACGATCGTGTGCATTAATTGTAGCCCGCGTCACATACCATCACCACCAAGGAGGAGAGACCGTAACCACATTAATGATTGTTGCTCTTAACTGATCACTTCCCGTGAATCCTCTATCAGTGGCCCAGTCTTTAAGTGACAGTAGTAATTACAACAATAATTAATTGCGCCACTTTTAAAAGCACATTTGTGCGCCTTTTAAAATTTTAACACATTTTAAAACACTTTTTAATTCAATTTTTCAAGTCCTCCTCTCTAATAAGCCCCCTCTCTTTTAAGCCCCCTCTATGACTGAAAAAATGAATGAGCTCCCTGAGGCATAATAGAGCTTTTACGGTATTATATACTGAATCATAAATTTGATATTTTAATCCTGGTAATCATAGAAATTACTTCTTCCTCTCTTAGAATCTTCGTAAGACCAGGACTCCTTCCTTGACAATTGATTTTTTATGTCTATCACACATGGTATGAGTCTACTGTTTTATGTCATTCCAAAATTTGGTTGTATTTTGACGATCTTTCGCTGTTGTCGTCAGAGACACTTCAAAGGTTGTATTTGTACATAGATGTTATGTAGCATATATTTAGAAATAATGACAGCACCAAATTAATCAACTTATTTTCAGCTTGGTTCGCAACTGAATTTTACAATGTATAAAATGAAAGGTCAGTGGCGAATATAGCTGTAAAAGTCTTGGGGGGGCTAGCCAGGGCCAACGCTAGCTATTATTTTGCGAACTAATAGAATGTAAAACAGTGGCGTAGTGGCTCAAAATTGGCTACACAGCACCAATTTTGGCGCCTCGTAGAAAGTATGGCCTTGGTACAACTTTTCAAGGGCTGATGAAACTTAATGTTAAGATTGATCAAGGGCTTTGTAAAGGTCACCGCCATGGCTGCTGGTGGCAAGACAAGGTTTGAAATTATTCATTCTAGGAATGACCTGAAACTGAATTTAAATGGTGGCGGTTAAGATGGAGCCCCTGGCTTTTTAAATAAATACAACAACAAATCGCATTGAGCAAAATAGAAGAGAGCAACCCTAAAAAGTTCAAGAACGATTGAACAGCTTTGGAAAAAAACATTGAATTCTAAAAGTAACTTCTTTAAAAGCTGGGGACCAAGCAAGGGGCCAAGAAAATTTATGGGGGCCATGGCCCCCTGGCCCCCTGGCCCCCTTAGAAAGGCCACTGTGAAAGGTACAAAAATTTTCTAGTGGTAGAGATTGTGGAAATACTAGAAGTAACGTGTCCATCCAAAGAGGTAAAAGTGTCCATCAATCTTAAATTAGAAACTTATTTTTCAAAATATAAGACAAGTAAATATTGTTTTTCAATATTAATTTGTTTCATATGAATTGTTGTATTATCAATTCATTATTTCATCTTTCTTGTTTTACATCTGATTTTGCATGTTTTCCTCATTTTTTGCCGAGGAGTGCATGTCAACGATAAAAGAAGAATATTTTCTTTCTATTCAATTGCCAACTTTCGTTTTCAATTTTTAAACAACAATAAGAGCGTCAAAACAGACATGCGCTGGAAGCACAGAACCCCCCGCTCTGAACTTGAACATCCTATATACAGAAGTAGAAGACCCCTTAATTGAATTCCGTTTCATTTTCAAAGAAGAGACATTGCCAAGAAGATCCTTTATGCAATCGAATACACGCACTTCACTTTCCGTTGGAAATGTCAAGCCGTAAGAGGTGAAGAAACTGCTTCCTACAAGCCACGTTCACTCAGATTAGTGTTGTGTAAGCAATACTTTGTGCTCTTTCCATGAGTCTTAAAGTCGGGAAAAAGATGCCCGCTCAAGACAGTTCTTCGGGGAGAGAGAAAAAGAAAGGTGGAGGATTTTTGATGAGAGCTGCCAAATCGAAGAAAGGCGACGATGTTAGCGAGGAGCAGTTGCTTAACAAAGATGTCATAACTCCTGAAGATATTACAAAGCTAGACAAAATCACACAAAGTAAGTTTCGTTGTACATTTTTGCATCATCTCTAGTATCTTTTTATTATCAGCCCTCGGAAAAATTTGGACTTCCTTTTGTTGCAAAGGCCCAGTGCTGCGCTCCTTTTTCTTGTTTCCTTTTCCTAGCCGATTCCAAAAATGATAAGGCAGCAACGTATTGAACTCTATAGAAAAGTATCAGTTGGAGTCTATGTTGTTTCATATTTGGACTTTTTCATAACAATGCAAAGAAAAAGGATATGCTGTGTATTTTATCCTGTTTGCTAATGATAAACTAAATTTGCCATCAAGAAATAATCGATGTTTTCGTGTGTTGCTATGCTACGCGGTGAAGCATAGGCTCCTCGTCTGATCTGATCTGATCTTTTAGAACATTCTTGTTGCGGCGTCTGTTCCCATCAAAAATGTTTGTGGTTATGGACATTTACAAGGAAATTGCTACTTATAAATGAGCCCAGGTGAGGCACAATTTTCTGAATAAGGCATTTTGTTGTTCGGTTGTTACCAAGCCAGCTCAAGGAAGGTCGATCTCTAGACTTATTCAAACAAGGCTAGCGGTGCTATTGATTAGGTAAAAAATGTAACAATGACAGAGCTGTTATCTGAATGCACTAATAAATCTTTAACGAAATTCTGAGTTTTCTGTTTATTCAAACTGCGCAAGACGAATTATTTTTGCCAGTATTCAGCCACCAACAGTTCAAATCAACTATGGCAGCCTCATGTTAAGATATGCAACGTTGAATAATGTTTGCATCAAGGATAGTCGAAAACCTTTTAGTAGCTAAAATAAAGCAATATGCATGTCTTTAAAATGAAAATCATTTCATAGATTACATAACTGGAAGTTTGAAGGTAATTCTAGTCTACCATTATAAGTGCTCAGCACATCAGTTCAGCTGCAAATTGATACAGATTGTTAACTGTTGACAGGCTTGTAAGGGAATGTTCTCCTCTACCTTTAACAGAATCAATATGTATATATCCTGGTATTCTAACAATAACTGAAATTCCATCAAATTTGCAGTAAAATTGAGCTACATGAAAGGACATAATACAGTCAAAAGTGAGTTAACCCCTGACCAAAAAAAAATTGCATGACTTTTTGCGAAGTTTTAAAACTGGAAATAGATAGAACATGTGTTAAGCATCTTAGCCAAAGTGTAAAGCAAAGAAGAAATATGACATCACATGTATTAATTATACTACTAATTATAATACCGTGTCAGCATCTAAATAGTCACTAATTATTTTTTGATGCAAATGCTTCTTGATTTATCATTATTCAGATATTTTATTCTGCCATCCAAAGCCTAAAAAGCCTAATTCGTCACCTCTTTTGCAGATGCATGGCTGGCTCTAGTGTATTAAACTCTAGCATTTTCAAATGTGGGGGAATGTAGAAAAATGGGGTACTCTGTTTAAGAAAAGTTGGGGGAGGGGACTGTGCCCTCTTATTTCTATGTCTATGAGTGTTGGTATGAGAAGCTGTCTCAGCATCTAAGTAAAGGTGGATATGTCAATATTTTCCCTATGGGACAGATCCAGCCCTACATCTAAGCATGCCCTTTACAAGCCAACCGTTTTATTGCCCAGAAACACCCCTACCAAATTCAAGTATGCATCTTTACATTCAAATCTTTTTAAGACTAAAAAGTATTACTCCTTGTCTACATTGAACTTTTATTTGCTTAAGCTTCTTCACTGTAGGCCTTGTCCTGATTAATCAGGGTCGGCCGTCCGAATCCTCCTCTGCCATTCATTTCCTGCAAGTCCTTCTTGATCTTGTCTTGCCACCGTGTTCTCTGCCTACTGCAGGTAATTTTATTTGCTTAAGCTAAAGGTTTTTAAAAAAGGAATGTTACATTCCAGTTGTTCCCTCATGAATTGGCCTTGGATGGAATCAACTCAGTTCTCTAGGCAATTGACCCTGGTTAAAAGCTGTCATTTTCAAAGTCTAGAAAGTTTTTGACTTCATAGTAAATAAGAAAGATCTTGACCACCATCCAATGGAAAAAACAATAAAAAGACAGAAAAGTATTTTGGTTGAGGGTCTTTGTATGTTTTCGAAGACATAGTAGTAATTTTAATATTGTAAGATAGGCCATATTCGCATATTTCCATCACCATGATATCTCTTTACGTCATTGATGACATCACATACCATAGGACATTCCTTTCACCATTGTTTACACGTTCACACATCTATGTCATGCTGATTAATTTCCAAGTTTAGATCTTTCCTTCTCCATTGCATCATCATTACATCATCCTAATTCATCCTTAATCAGCAATTTGATTTATATATATAAGTATGTTGGTTTATACATAAGTTCAGTTCAGATCAGAGCTCCACAGTCAACACAGTCTCTCTCACTGGCTCTGTGTTGTCTGCACGTTAAATAAGAATCGAGGCAAACACCAGCGATGGAAAATCACAAGAAACAAGATAGGGACCATAGCAATTCTTACAACACAATATCATTCCTATAGACATTAAAGGTCATATTTACATAAAATCTTCAGATCATGGGATTGAACTCAAAACTGTGGTACATTTGTCAAAAGCGTGAGAGTTAACATGCCTTTGCTGAACAGGTTTTTTTGTTGCTGACGCAGATAGTCTTTGTCAATCAATTCTGCACTGCCATCTGTTCAACTGACATGGTGTTGCCAATAGCAGTGACCTAAGTTTCCTATCTGAACAAATTGTGTGACAGTCTCTATACGCTGAATGGTCTGTTTATGCCGATCAAGTAGAAGTCAGATTATTTTTTATTTGTTTTTGGAATATTGTAACTTCTGGACAGTTCTTGTCTTGTCTTGCTTGTGTTGTTTCCCTTGCACAATGTGGGCCTATTTTCTTTGAATCTTTTTTATTTTAGCACAACCCTTTTTCTTTGGTTATTCACTTTTTTTCCACTTTAGATAAATTTGAATGCATCTCCAACAGAATCTCCTTACCTTCCTAATGCTTATTTTGTTTTGTTTGTAGTAATCCACTTTGAAATGCTTTGTAGCAATTCAAGTAAGAAACTTATATTGTAGCAGTACTCAGTAAAAAAAATATTTTGCAATTAAATACTTGATAAAAAATTTGAAAAAAAACTGTTTACCAGTCTGTCATATGCATGCCTGATGATCACATTAAGCTCCTCATGAGTGAAACTCAGAATAGCAACTTAAAAAACTTTCCTGTTCTGTACACCAAATAGCGTAACTTAAAATCTGGATGGTTTTCGACATGAAAATCTTTTTTTATCCACTCAAGCTATTTTAAGCCTTTGTCACCTTTTGCTTTCGGCATTAAGGCCATATGTTCACATCTTAGAACCACTTTGATGATTTTTGTGGTCAAAATTATGTTGGTTTTTTATGCCTGATGCTTTGTGATTTCACTGCATTTTTCTGCATAAGTGAATCCTTCTTCCTTTACATAATGCGTCTTTGAGGCTGGAAGTTTCTCAGTTGCACTCATTTTATCCACAGATCATCCACAAAAGAGCGATTTTTTGAGTATATGCCATGGTCAGATTTGTTTCAGATAATGTTTAAAATAGATAGTATCATATGTTTTCTTAAGGCAACGAGATACATTTTGCTGACCTAAGAATCCTTTTCAGTAGACTTTGTTAATAAGTCGTCGGTTTCTTTTGAAGATAAAAAGTGAAAAAGTGTTCTGTGCTGTACTTCAAAAGCCAAGAGATACAGAAATGTAGAAAATATTGCCCACGTATTTTAGATGTCTAGCTAACTGTATATGTTGCCTGTCATCAAAAGATTTTCTTTCTTATATGCAGGTGGCCTTTCGATTTTTTTGAATATTCACACAGTTATGCATATAGACCTCTGTAATTGCTTGAGTTCACAATGATGACCATATCTGGTTGGATTTGTTTATTGTCCCATTTAGTAGAGATGTGGTGTGATAATGCTGTTTGAATAAGAGACCATTATAAACAGGGGCGTACCTTGACGATTTGGAGCAGGGGGGTGTAAACGGGTGAATTTACCGACCAATATTCATCTCTTGCTAGTCAATGTATACACACCAATATACAATATATAGTCAAGATACGCATCTACCGACAATCCAAAACATTTACCGGCCATCCGTAAAATTTACCGACCAACTTTCCATAAGTGGGAGGGGGGGGTTGTCAGAATTTTTCTCTGGCTATGTAGATTCAAGTCATTTATTTACATCTATTTTGCAAACACTGATAGATAGTCCTATTATCTCATTAATTGATATTCTTTTTCTTGAAGCATTTTGCTAGTAAGAGTGCTTATCTTATTTTGTAAAGCATTTTATAGCGATTCTCGCAATGGTATTCTTTGGGGGTGTAGCCCAATGAAGCAGGTCTGCAATAGTACCAGGTAAAGTTACATGAAGTGTTTCAAATGAAATCTCATGTTGAAATCGTCGATATGTGCCTTTGCCCTTATTTGATGCCAAAACCACTAGAATGGTTGTATTCTTAAATAAATTTGAATTCTTTAACATGTGAATGCGAAAGTGGAACAGGAAACGAAATTTTCGTGTTACAACGAGCTTTCTTCAGGTTAACATGAGCGAAAAGATTTGTCCAGCATTCTAAGTAGAGTTTTTAAAGCTATAATCTTATTTGTTAGTGAATAGAAATGGTCGTTTACAATTATGATATAGGTGAGTTTGTTAGTCTCCAAAGAACATCAAAATCACCTCCCAAATGTAAATTCAAGTTTATCAGTGTTTGGATTTTCATCGGAGACAGCTCAACATTTGGGAAAATATCGTTCCTTCCCAGGTTATGTTGACATTGAGCTTTGGCAAGGTTTTTGAAATGGTTCATCACCCGAAACTGACTAAATATGCACTTTTTGGACAAAACAAAAGACAATAGCACACCACGGTTACATGGCATGGTTTTGTTTTGACTGGTGAAAACTCTGATAGATTTAAAAAGTACACAGACTGGTGACATCAGTGTTTTGGATTCCTTTCAAAAGCGCAGTGTGCTCGTAGAACGGTCTATGTAAATTGTGATGTATATAAACGAAACACGTACTAACTGAGAAACTTAGAGTTGTCTAGAAACAAATCGCCCATTCCGCTTGTTTTAAAGACAAAGATAAATTGCCATCGTGTCACATTTTTCTCATAATTGTCTTCTTACCGGTTTGTATTTATATTTCTTCGTCGTCTTTTCATTCATATGCATGTGCCTTTTCTTTTACATGAACAATGTATATAGTTTTCTTCTATAATAACACCGCTGCAATATTTCCATAAGAACAAGCACTTTTTTACTTTTCCACACCTGCATTCCACGTAAATAATAGGCCAGGAGCTAACAAGGTATTAGATGACTGTTCGCGTTTTCTGAAGCCACTGGCCTAAAACATGCCGTTGGTTAGGGAAAAGAGCATAACATACATCAAAGCTAAATTTGAAGAGCTATATTAACGTAAATTAAAACAAATTGGCCAATCAATTAAAAGTAGTTTTGTGGACCAACAGATTCACCACTTAAATGCTTCTTGTAATGCCTGCTAATGCCGCCCAAGAAAATGCACTATGTTTTAATATTTTTCAGTTCTTCTCCCGAAAACTCCTACTTCTGCACCCCTTTTCCCCAAAAATAATGTCATCCATATCAAAGAAGAAAGGTACTTCTCAATCTCCTACGTCATTTTTAGTAAACCAACATTGTTCACAGTTGGAAGGGAAATGGCTGAATTTTGCCTGGGAAACTGACGCTAGTGTACCAAGACCTTTGTAGGCATTGTTCTTTGCTGCCTTCTTTTAGTAGCTTATTCTGTTTCATAGCAGCTGTGTATTCGAATTACAAAGAGTGTTGGTGGATCGTTTGCAACACGGGCATTTTTTGCCGTAATGAAGGAATGCTCTGAAACACATACTTTATAAGCTGAGAAAGTGGTATTCCATACATTGAATTATTGTTAATTTGTTCTACTAAGTGTCTGCACATGAACTATTTATTTCGTGCCAATGTTTTGATTTGAAGAAGATTTATAAGTCACTGATTTTCACAATCTATTCTTTCAGATTATCTCATCGATGGGAGAGTTAACTTGTTCAATATCGACTTTACGAGGTTCAGGATACGAGATATGGAGACAGGTTCGGTTTTGTTTGAGATTATGAAACCGGAAGGTGAGGAAGATTCAATAGAATGCGACGAAGAAGACCAAAATTCCGGAAGATATGTGCGGTACAGATTTTCTAAAGATTTTCTGAAACTTTCAGCTGTTGGTGCAACGTAAGTTTTTCAAGTTGTTTCAAGGTGCAACGTAATATTTTACCTTTACCTTTTATTTCTTCCTATTCTTTCACTAATGCCTTTATTTCTTCCTATAACATAAATTTTCACTAATGTTCTCTCTCTCTCACTGACACTCTCTCTCTCTCTCTCTCTCTCTCCTCTCTCTCTCTCTCTCTCTCTCTCTCTCTTTGGGGGGAGGGGGTATTACCTGATCCTGGATCTCCCCTCAAATCGTGTGATCAAGATGATAGCAAATCACGAAAAGAGAGCTTTTTCACGTCCAACAAAACCTTTTCTTTCTAATCTATTTAAATTGATTTCGGGGCAAAATCTCAAAAACACGGCCTTTGCTTGTCATTTTAAACTCAACCTTTAATGAAACAGATAAATACAAAATGGTAGGGGGAGGGGAGTGCTCAACAATGCATAGATCGTTTCAATCCCACAGTACTTTCGTCTTTGTAACAAGGCTGCCCAGTGTCATGTTGGTAGCAGGCCTACCTTCTTAGAATTTTTTGTACTCTTCCTTTCATTCGCATTTTAATCACAATTGTCGTGTTCGTGGTCGCACTCGTTCACTGACTGGCAACCACAACATCAGCGCATATGAGGTTTCGTTATATGGTTACCAGTTTATTTTATATGAAAATTAAAGCTCTTTAAGTCAGCGAATTAAGGTATTCGCATATTTGGTAACCACTTTTTCATCATTGGCTTTCAAAATGCTCTGTATTGAGTTCATTTGTCTCATCAAAAATATCATGAACAAACTTGAAACAGATTTTGAAGCGCTTTTGAATTGCCTGAAAAATCTGTTTGGTAACGACTATTATCTAGAATTGAGTGTTAAATTCATTTTGAAAGTCCCTAGTAAAGTTCATTTGAAAAATGCCTCTTAGGGTTAATGAAGAATTTTATTTTCATGTTTATTATGCTCTTAATTGAAACTTAATGTTTTAGGCTGACCTTTAAAATGAAAATATTCAAGTGTTTGAATTATGAAATCGAGTTTTAGTGGTGCGAAAAGAAACTCTTCGTTCTTTCTTTTTTGTGCTTGTAATGATACCATTTCGTGCATGTTCTTGAATTTCTCCTTGCGGATGTTACCATGTTTATTTTAGATTGTATCATAGCTTACCTAATGTTCATTCATCGTAGGCTTCAACCTCACTGCATAAAATTTCATTCCTGTTATTTTTAGGGTTGAATTCACAGTCGGCGATAAACCAGTGGAGAACTTTCGTATGATTGAAAGGCACTACTTTAAAGAGAGGCTTCTGAAAAGTTTTGACTTCAACTTTGGCTTTTGTATGCCAAACAGCAAGAACACGTGTGAACATATTTACGAATTTCCACAACTCACAGACAGTGAAAGTAAGTGGTGATAATTTTGTTGCTGTTAATTTTTTTTTATTTTGGTCATGATTTTTTCGAATATTTAAAATTTTCTAACTTTGGTACTGTTTACAGATAATCTGAAAAGCTTTTGTTGTACAGATTTATATTGTTATCGATAATGGATGCAAACCATTCTTATTTTTGGTTACCTAATAAATTTTATATATAGTTGCTGAAACTATTGCCTCAGAATGCTCCGCAAGATTGAGAATTTTCTTACTTGATTTCCATTCTCTTTTTCAAATTTTTAATTCCAGGGACAATATATCCCTTGCTGTAATAGCTCAAGATATAGTTTGTTGTTTTTTAAAGATTTGTTGTGTGAAAAATTTCTTTGACAATTCGGAAAGTTCTCTTGGAAACCAGTTTCCAAGTTCTGATTACTTTTTGCAGCCCTCTAATCGATGTTTAATTCACACGCATCTTGACCCGCATCTTGCTTCTTTTGCAGTTCAAGAGATGATCAATCATCCATATGAAACCAGATCAGACAGTTTCTACTTTGTTAATGACAAGCTGGTCATGCATAATAAAGCAGATTATGCGTACGATGCATAAATCATGTAATAGGCTAATTTTTTATGTGAATTTTCCGATATGGCCTTCCGCATGTTATTAAAAAAATAAAATCCCCGAACTAAGAAAACGCAACACAAGCTGTTGTTGCAAAGTGTGTGAGCAGAGTCCAGGAAGATTGCAGGCCCGTGACCCGTGAACCGTGAGAGAAAATTGTTACTTACATCATCAAAATTAGATAGAATTCAAAGCATGCTCTTAGAATACGTCGTATTCCCTTTTTTTGATTTCTTTGATTCATCATACTTCGATTTATTTCCTGAAGATCAGGAACAATTTACTGGACTCTGCCAACGTATAGATCAGAAAGCACCTCCCTTCCTTGTTTGCGACTGTTGCAATATGTACATTCTTGAAAATTTCAGACTTATTTTTAGATTCATTTAAACGAAAATGGTATACGTTATCCCATTCCGAATGATGACTTGATGCTACCATTCCGTCTCATTGGACGTCTTTTATTTTAATGTTTTCGATTTTAGGCCCTGGGTTACATTAACTTTTCAAAATGTTGCTTATAATGATCCTTGATCGCAGGGCGTAGATATTCAGTTTTTTGCGTTCCTGACTGTTCTTGTTGTGCATACATATACATGTAAAGTGAATTTGCATCTCGAGGCCGAACACTTTAAAGTTAAATATATTGAAAAAAAAGGGTCCGATCAATCAAACCCTGTTGTAAATAGGCCTTTTGTTAGATATCGTAATGCGAAGCTCAATGCAGTGAGGGATTCCATGATTAGAAATACCCGAAGCACCTTGTAGGATTTTTGAAAAAAACATTTGTTCTGGCAAGTCCTAAAGCATTGTAAAGAATCACTTTATGTAGCACATTCCATATAAACAATTTATCCCGCCATGCCCCTATATGACGGTTACCTGTCATTACTAGATGTTGGTCCATGTTTCTGAGGTGCATGTAAAGCACCATCAAATCATTTTTAACAGTCACGTAACACCTTGGCAGTACACAAGTGGTTCGTCAAAATCGTCCTTCCATTCAGTCGTGTTACATAAAATTTGTTATCAAAATAGATTTCTCAAATTAATCTTTTAAGCATTTTAAAAATATTTCAGCAGAAAAATGACATTCTCACAGAAAACTGTTTCATCTTGTGGGATTTAGCCTATTTCTCACAAAATCCTAAATCATCTTAAACAGATGTTATGCAAGATAACACTTATTCCCAGCTGCCATCGCTTTATTAAAGTTCTTCGCCTCTTGCCACCTGTCCACCGCCTACTGAATGCTTTGTTGAAACCAACAGCTTCTTGAGATTAAGCCTGTTTCGCTAGCATATCACTTCTCGTATACTGTGTTTAAAAATCCGCCCACCGCTGTATTTCTGATATGATTTTTAGTTTGTTATTTCAAGGCATTCTTTTTACGTTTACAGTTTTCAATTCTGAGATCATTCAATTCTAATATTGTCCCGTTGCTCGATTTAGAAAGGGAAAAATCAAGATGCAACAGGATTGATTAAAGTAGCCGGTTGCCTTCTTGCTCAATTTGAAAACCAACATCTTAGTAATATAGTTCTAGTGACACCTAGACCTGATGGAATCGTATTGAGTCTCCTGTTTTTAATTCCTGTTTAGTATTGAGTAATCAGTTTAATTCTTAGAGCAAGATAAAACGCTGGAATCTTAAGTATAGTTTGAGTTGATTTTATACAGCAACTTATTATTTTTGTGGAAATTCAACACGAGATTCATTATTCTCGTTTACTTTTGAAAGGATTTCGAACGCCGTGTTGCTTATCTCACTCCTTCTGATCCTGCGTAATTTATTCTTTTAATTCATTCTGTTTGTATGTGAATTTGGAACTAATATTCCTTCAACCCCCTCCCCCCCCCTCCCCACACCCTACCTTAACACTTGCAATCCCCGTGTCAGGATTTTCACAGGTAGCTGCACTCTCTGTCCAACTATGGATAGAATGTAAATCATGTGATAATTATCAAAGGGCATTTCGTTGTTAATATTCATTCTTTATATTTTGTCTTTTAAACACAAAATGTATTCACGCTGAAATTTTTTAAAAACGTTTCTTTGTCAAGTAATTTTTGAATTTTAAGTTTCCCCTTGCTTTCTTTGTTTGGTAAACATTTTTCTCGTTAATTTTGGGTATAGAATTTGTTAATGTCAATATTTCTTTTTTTAATATGGTTCCCTTCTATTAATCGGTTTACTTGGTACTTGGTTAACAGAGAGAATTAAACTTCTTTCCTTGAGTACTGTGTATGCTGTGAAAAACAACTCAAAAACAACAAATACTGCTCACAACGGACACTTTCGCATTTTCAAAACTTTGTTATGCAGAAATGTCCCCCTATTGTTTTATAGAGGGGACACTTTTCCATAGTGTCGTTTTGCTATGCGTTTCGGTCCCCCCGGACACTTTCGCATGGGGGCAGTTTGCTAGGGCAATTTAACCTTTGAAAATTTCGGTTAGGCAGTTTGCTAGTAGATCGATGGTTATGCAAAATTCCTTATCAATTATTTATAGACAGGGAAATTATTACAAAAACCTAACCAAGTGTCTAACTATAAATCTCTCAAGTAATTTTGATTATACAGCATATAAAGAGTACTTTAGACTTTGAATCATTTTTGCGATTTCCTAGGGGGCTAATACTTATGTTAAAGGTAACTGTGATCCGGTGAACCAAATTTGTAAAATCTCATACTCTTGCTCATACTTCCAACCATGTTCTTCAAGAGGTATGGTTGGAATTCTTATACCCATGCATCTGTACCAGTGAAATGCCTGGTAATGGACTCTCTTGATGGCTTGTTTGACCGAATCTAGATTTGGCGGTTTTATTCAAATCTTTGATTCCATATTTTTAAAAAGAGGAACTCTTGTTTTAAGGTAATTTTCTTTTGCCTTCCCGTTAAAGGTGATAATTGTGCATGGTTTGATATGTTTGCGAGGACACTTCTTGTTGTAGAAGACTGCCTGATTTTACGAGAATAGTTCGACGTTGCGGGACAACCGTAAAGAAACATAGAACATGTTATTAACCTTGTTCGTGGAAAGATCGTTTGATTGGAAGATAGAAAGTCGTGAGAGCATTATGATTTTGATTCGTAATATCGAGAATTCGTTATATCCGAGTTCGTTATACCGAGAGAACCCAAGGGACTAGACATTTAGTTCGTTATACCGGAAATTCGTTATATCCGGGGTTCGCAAACACAAGGTCCCTGTGTCACCGCGAGGCAATAATCGGAACGAGACCGAGACATACACGGACAGGGACGGGCCTAAGTTGTTGCCAGCGTTGATTTATAATGCAGAGTAAACAAGAAGCGTGGTAAAATCGTTGCACCGTTCATTATTTTTCAGGATGAGCATGGCATCTTTCACTGGAATACTCCCAAGGCTAAGATGTAATGGATTACAAGTAGTTTTAACCCCAAAATTACTTTTAAATAACCATGCAAAATTAGGACCGGAGTGTCGCCGAGTATTTGCGATAGGTGTAGTAGCTGGTACATCTTGGTGTCAATCAAGATTCTGTAGCTCTGACTTGAAAAACAGGGGTCTACGGTCTTTGGAAAAATTCATTGATACACGAGAGGCAGAAAATTTAGACGCAGAGATTTTTGAGAAGAAGAGAGTTTCGCTTTGGCGAGAACCAAAACCTAGTTTCTTTCAAATAGAAAATGATATCCCAGAGTTGCCTGCAGAAACACAGTTACAAACTCGAAACAGAAATCCAAGAAATATGGAACTTCTTGGCTACAACAAACCAAAGGGGTATGGAAAACTACGGAAAAGACGGGACTTTTGGAACAGGTCTGTTTGAAGTCTTTTATGCATGCTTACAGTAATATTTGGATTTTGACTAGATTATCATCATAAAAGAATGGAAAAATATTAATATAAATTGATTGCAATGCATAAAAGTGGCAACTATTCCAAAAATGTATTAGTTTATCAAGTTTATTCAGCTCTTTGATTCAATAGTGTGGCCATGAGTATTAGCCAAATTCCATCTTTTTCCTCGAAATCAAGGAAAAAAGTAACTTTGGTTTTCCAAAATCCTAATCACTGTCTTGCGCATAACCCTGATGTGTATTCAGAATTTTGTTCTTTTGGAATTTTTTCCACTATAACATTTCATTTATTCTTCATTTGGTGTTATTAGGGTGTATTTAGTTTGAATTTCTGAACTAATGGCCTTTTTTGCTCCTAGATTGAACTTGGTTATCAGCAACAATCATACAACTGCATATGTTGATCATCATACTGGTGAAATCCTAGTTTCTGCTTCAACCCAAGAATTTGCCATTGCAAGGCATTTATCAAAAAATACTGATGTGACCGCTGCAGTCAATGTTGGTCGAGTAATTGCAGAGAGGTGCAAAGAGTGTGGCATTGACAGAGTTTTTTGGAGAATGAATCATGTAAAGAGGAAAGAGAAGGTAATTAGTAATTGTCTGTCATTTGACTTTCACCAAACAATTATTTATTTTAGGCCAAGGTGTCTAGGCCAAGATGGCCTCTAACCTAATTACAACATTACAATAACAATGAAAGTTAATAGAATTACTGGTAGAACAACTTGTCATGCATTAATATCGACTCAATTTTAAATAATACAATTGTTAGTTACGAATGGATGAAAAACTATATTAAATTCTCCTTTTACAGTGAACAATTTATATAATCAACTAATAATTAAAATATGGGGTTTGAACATCTTAGGTATTGGAATTTTTCTACTGTTCTCCCAATCTTGTTTCAAATATCTTGTTTCAAATTGAAAATTCCAATCAACTTGATTTGATTAAGTCATGTCATTTGAAGTTATGGATGGGAAAGACAAGGTACAAAGAAGTTGGAATGATCATTTCTTATATGCAGTTGCAAATTGCTTCTTCTTGGTAGTATACCTTTTTTATGAAATGAAACCCTGTAACTGTCTACTGTTTCTGGTGTACAAATCCTATAATTTGCATGTTATGATTTGAAACTCACTCTGTTTTCACTCTCATTTTCCCTGCATAGCCTTGTTTGAAGTTTTGACAGTTGTATCAAGTTGATTTTGAACACTTGTAGTTAAGGAGCATGGGTCCAAGGGTCATTCATAGGGTCTGGCTTTTCATAAGGTTTCATTTGCCAACACCCCTTGTCCCATTTTCGATGCCAATTTCCCATCTCAGATGCCTGTGTCCTGTGCCAGATGCCCATGTTCCCTCCAAATTTTCTTGTCCTTTTCCAGAAATTTCCCCTCTCCTCTCCTAGATACTCCTGTCCTCTCCCAGATGTTCAATCCCCTCCAA
The DNA here is from genome assembly GCF_013076305.1 of Rhopilema esculentum. Next base: position 10,412,488 of record NW_027019317.1, read on the forward strand.
GATGCCCTTGTTCCCTGCCAGATGTCTATGTTACCTTCCAAACATTCCTGTCCTCTTCCAGATGCCCATGTCCTTTTCAGGTGCTCCTGCCCCCTGATCTCTCTATCACCTTCAAGATCCCCCTGTCTCCTCCAAAATTCCCCTGTCCACTCCCAGATGCCCCTGAACCCCTTATATGCTCTTGACTGCTTCAAGATACCCTCTAAGATTCTCATGCCCAGGGGACCACTCCCAGGTGAAGACAGGAGACCCTTCCCAGTCAACCCACTGCCCCCTCCCATGATAGCTTCAATTATATCTGTAGAAACTGACCTTTATTACCTTATTGATTTATTGCGTCATTTATTACCACAAGGTGAAAGAATTCATTTGTGCAGCCAGAGAACATGGATTGAAACTAAATGAAACAAGAAGAAAGATTCTTCCTCATTATTATACATCTGATACAGGTATTTGCATTCACATTTTAAGCTTTTTGTTACACATTATTCTTTAAATAATTCTCTTTTGTGCTACTAGTTCTTCTTAACATGGATTTTTAAAGTAGAGTTCAGTTGATAAATTTACTAATTAATTTATAACTTATCATAATCATAATCTTAATCATGTTATTTACAGCTGACTTCAAACCAAAGAAGAAGAAGAGAAAGTTCTTTTCAGCATCAATGAAGCGAAAATTTACATTTGCAAGAAAAGGTTATAGATAAATCTTTGATGTTACTTTTGCAGATCACGTATTCTCAAGGACTCTTTGAAAAACATTTGTTTCTATTGGCTCTCTTGTAGTTAATTTGTATGTGTTGAAAAAGTAAAATTGATGTCATTTCTCTAATATTTCTGGAATACACTTTGTTGACAATTCTCACAAACCATGTTAACTTAATTTTCATGTACCATATGTTGATCTTGATGGCTAGTATTTTTAGGCATTGGTTCAAAAATTATGGAATAGTCTAGCTTAATCCTGTGCATAGCAAATGCCTTGCATGTCTTGTTTTCAGATCATTAGGTAGTTGTTTGTTTAGAGATCAGGTGTGAATATACAGGGGGGAGCGCTGAAAAATTTTCAGAATATGGTGAGAAGGGTACGCTGCATACAACAATTTCAGACCCACAGAAGGCTCTCTATTCACTTTCTAAGGAAATTTTCACAATAATTGTGTCAATACAATGAGATATAGCCTGAGCATAATTGAAGGTCTCTTATTGAAATTTCTCTCTTTAATAGATAGATTTTCCGGGTGAACTTTCCCTACTCCGCCATAGTGGCTCCAACTCTGCTAGACGACTCTACAAAAGAGGCTGACTTGAATGCTTTTTCCTTACCGGGAAATTTCGGAATAAACGACTTGACTTTGAGGTCAAACTTGAAGTAAATCAGACTATAGGTCTCAGAAACTTTTTTATCTGATTCTCATTCTTCAAAAGGGGCGTACAATTTCCAAAAAAGGGGCGCCAGACTTGCTTCAACTTGGTGAAGGAGGGGCAACTGCCCCTAGGTGCCCTCCCCCTTAAATCTGCCACTGTGAACAAATAGTGAATGACAAAAATAATAGAATAGAGATCATTTGCAAGTTATCTCTTTTTTAGCCTGATCTTGGGCTAATCATTCGACTTAACTAACTTTAAAATCCTGAAAATCTTAAAGAATGGGATCTGTTGGGCACCACCTCTATAGCTTTTGTTTGACAACTTTCGTTCAGGAAGGGAAAACTTTCTGTTACACTTTTGCAGAGGGTAGAAAAACGCATATTGCACCGGCCCTTCCAGCGTACCGCTAGCATAGCGAGTGCCCCTATAAAATCATGGACATGAATTATCGTACCCTAGTTGCCAAAGTGGGTAAGTGGAGGAGCGTTTAGCTGTGAGGAAGGAAAAGTGGCACTTTTCTTTCCTCTCAGATAGATGTTTCTCACTTGTAAGAGCTTTTTAAAGAAACTTCACTACTATAATTCGCGTAAAATCTTGAGACATAAGACTCAATCCTAAAATAACTCGGCATCGAAACAGCGTGATATTATGTTACGAAAATTTTCCTAAATCTGATAAAATGCAAGCACTAAGATTTCAATTCCTCATTCAAAGTTGAATTTTTAACTTCCCCAGCTAATGGTCTTGGTAAGAGCAAATCTTATCCAAATAGATGTCTTCAAAAAATATGTGTGAAAAATCCCATTTAGCTGTCGCAACAACACCTGGACTTTTTAGAGAAAACGGAAGCATATAGAAATTTGAAGCACCATACAATTTCTTGTCGTGGGCTTGGCCCTTTTTTAGAAATGCCCCACTACTAAAGAATCCTTAAAAAATGCCCATAGTATGTTCTGCTGTCCTACTACAATCCTTGCCAAAAGTCTTGGTACACCAAGCTAAAATTTCGCATAACTTCAGTAGCATCCCCCTTTCCCCCTTGAAACAATGTTGAATAACAACAGTTTCAAAGCTCGAAATTCGTCCAATGTCACTTTATCAGCTAGGGTAAATAATAGGCTTTTTAGCCAACATTGTGTGAGAGGTGCTTCTATTTATATTATTGAGATGGTAGAGCAAGGAAACACACTCTTTACATTTTCATATCTTGATAATCATTCAAGATTTATAACTTAACTGAACGAGGATACGAAGATAACTGAACTCCGCTTTACAAAGCTTCGGAGTAAATAATACTTGTCACGTGATTATAAAAGGTCATGTGATCTGGGGAGCGTCCTACTACATCCTCCCCCTTCTTATTTAAAAAAAATACAACATACGTATTTTTTTTACAATTTTTTTTTTTGCGTTAATTAAGAAAAACATACTGAAAGCGACAATATCCATGTTAACGACGTAAACGAGAAAATTTGTCTACATCCAATGAGAGAACATAGATGCCCCCGTGTGGAGCACCTTCTAAATGTAGAAACTGACATGACTTAACAAGACCACGGAGTCGCCCATGTTTAGCTAGGATTTCTCTACTAGGTGGGAACGACTCGTAAAGAAATTTACATGCTTCTGATGCTACAGCGGACTTGGAGGGTTTACACTCTAAAAACGTTCCTAATCGAAATGCCACATCGGCTAAGTCCTTATTTGGGGAAGCAGGGTGTACTGGAGTGACACTTTCCTGTGACGAGTCTACGTGCTCGACTGTAGCTAAAGGAGAAATATCAGACGGTGTTGTGTCGGGTACGACCACAATCTTTTCTACATTAACTGGATGTGACCAGTCTTGTCCTGAGGTGGCATGGCGCAAATTTAAAAGATCCTGGCGACCATGTGGATGGCCTGTGACGATGAAAGGACCATCGAAGTTGCGCAGAAAGCGAGATTTTTGGCCGCTTTTGGAGGCTTTCTTAGACAATAATGTACGCAAATGTTGTGTCTTAGTTGACACGTTAGGAATATATTCCCGGAAATAACCGACCATTCCAAGAAAACGTTTAAGTTGTGACGCATTGCGGGGTGGCGGGAAATTTGAAATTGCCTCTGTCCCTTTTTCAGTAGGGAATCGACCCTCTGTGGTCACTTTGTGGCCTAAAATTTGGAGATCCTTAGAAAAGAACACGCATTTAGAAGGCTTGAACTGTAAGCAAAATTTATCTGCGCGTTCAAAAATCTTTTTATAATGCTCCAGGGCTTCATCATATGAGGCAGACCATGAAATACAATCGTCGATATAGATGATGAGCCACTGGTACAAATAGTCCGAAAACACTGTATTTAAGACGCGTTGGAAAGTTTGTGGCGCTGTTTTGAGGCCAAAGGGCATCTTTATAAATTCCCATAATCCCAAATGCGTGGCAAAAGCTGTTTTGTGTCTGTCCTTTGGGTTTACAGCTAATTGCCAGTATCCACTAGCTAAATCAAGCTTAGCAAAAATGTTTCCTCCACTAATTGCGTCTAAAATATTTGCGACAGACGGGATAGGATAGCCATCGCTAGATGTAACTGCATTAAGCCCGCGGTAGTCGACAACAAAGCGAGGAGGCTGTGGCTTATCCTTTTCTAGGGGCTTACGGACAAGTATACAAGGTGCCCCCCACGCAGAGTTGCTTGGACGAACAATGTTTAACTTAAGCATACGTGCAATTTCAGCCTTAATAGCGGAAAGTTCTGCGGGGCTTTTGCGATAAGGAAGGGGAAGGCGATAGACAGGAGGAGAATCCCCCGTAGGAATATGATGATAAACGCCCTTAATGGTAGACAGAGGTGAGTCAGGCAAATGAAAAACATGTTGGAAGTCATGCAACAAGGACTTGAATTGCGTTAAAATGCTACGCGGCACATGTGCATACGATGGCGCGTCAAGTTCTAAGGCATGTAAAAGTTTGCTAAAATATTCCTCAGAATGCGGCTGGATATCGCTTTTTCCTATTGGAGAAAATGAATTAGCCTGATGACGCTCGGTACATTCTAAATACGGCGACAGAAAAGACGAATCAAAGGCTAGATTATCCTGTGCCATTTCCTGCAAGTTAGAGGTGTGAATAGCATGACCGCCATTAACGATCTTATCAGGATCTAAGGTCGGGAGGGCATCGATATTACGGCGGGCGGCATGGGTTGCAGAAACTAATGAATACCATTGGTTTGCTACCTGAGAAGCAGTAAAGTCTGCGGCATCTTCTAACACATTAGTATCAGTGCTCAATACAGGCCTAATGTTTCCGATCGAGACATTTAATGGCAAAATCGCAGACTCTTTATTAGAGTGAATAACAACCGTTGTTGAGTACAAAGATTCACTACTCAGTGTACTATCCACTAAAGTTTCTGAAACGGGCGATATTGACGTCAGTAAACAAGTTGTCTGCGAACCAACATCAGAGCGAACTGGGCGACTAGGCCGACATTTTGGGTAGCTGGAAGCCAAAAAAGGGGACATGACAGAAGTGCACAAATTTGTCATGCTCGGTAACCCAGAAAGGGAAATAGGACCACTAAGGGTAGTGACCCCCGGTAATATTTTATTACCTTCCAGCCAAAGGTCACCCGAAGCCGAAAATAGGGAGGAACCCACCAGCGATGTTGCAAGCAACATGCAAACAGTAACAAAATTAAAGCCCCTGTGGAGGCGAACAGGTTCACCTGGCTGTGTTGGTAGGGCAGTCAACAAACATGTAACATTAGCAGTAGAAGTAAAACTACTTGTAGGAAAATGCAAATGTGGAAATGCATGAATAGGATTAGAATCGTGACACTTGACTTCGAATTCTAACCCTTTATCGGCAAAGTATACAGTTAGAGCACGAGAATTAATACGGGCATCGGTCTTGCGTAAATGATTTTGGCCAAAAAGTACCGGCCAAGATAAATTTGGCACGACAAGCATAGAAAAAGTTGCAGAACGCCCATTTTCGAATTGCAAGGGAACTTGCATTATACCTACGGCTTTAAGAGAGGCCGAGGGACTGGCAACAGAGACTTTAACGGGCTGCTCTAAGCGCGAAAACTTGAGGTCAGGGCGTGTTTCAAGAACTTTATCGGCGTGCGCTTTGCTAACTAAAGACACTGAGCAGCAAGTGTCGAGAGGCAAAGGGAGAGAAACCCCAGCTGACGAAACAGAACACCATAAAATATTACGGTTCGCAAGATCTAAATTAGAAATTGTGACACTATCTGGAGCTAAACTTATGGCAGGCATGCTATAAACATTGTCTTGCGAACCCCCTTTGGGAGGGACGGCCTCATCGTTGGGCGGTGCAACATGTTCTTTACTCGTGAGCAATAATGAGTGGATAGATTTCAATAAAGAAGTCGTATCAGAATCGACAGACGGTTCCACCTTAGCAATATGCGTATGGAGTGAGTTAGGTTCAACAGAATTATAATGCGAAATAGCCTTGGTCCTATTATGACGAACAGCTTTACAATTAAAGCGACCACATTTGGTGCACTTATGAATATAACCTTTTTTACATTTACCATTAGAAAGTTCACAAAAGGCACGGGGATATTTATTATATTGAAAGCAAAGTTCACCTGAAGGTTTTGGTGTTGCTTCTTGACTGTGTGCAGGTGCTTTTCTTGGGTAGGCAGGAACAGGCGTAACGGGTAAAGCATTGGCTGTAGAAATAGGCTCGTCAACTGCGATTGAAGTAGTTTTGGTCTCGTATCGTTTGGCAGCTTCAATCAGGGCCATTAAAGTCGGATAGTTGAAATCCCTAGCAAAAAGATCCCGCGAAATATCCTCACGTAGTTTGAGGGCAAAGGCATGAATCAACTCGATTTCATTTCCATCGGCTGTCATGTGAATACCTGGAATTAGTTTCTCCAAGGAATGTTGGGTCTCACAAAACCGGTGTGCGAAGTTGGAGACGCTTTCGTGGTGTTGTTGGCGCATGGTATAATACGTGGCCAAGAGATTGCGAATTTGCTGGTCTTTTGGAATTCCACGTTGGGAGTGAAGAACCATTAGTGCAGCATTGTAAAACTGGTAATAGTCATCAGAGGTCGGAGATGCAGGCAATCGGACGAGATGGGTGCTCTCATAATTGCAAAGAATATCGAAGGCACGGCTATCCTTTCGGCACTGTTGCTTGAGGTACGTTAGATAAAACTGCGGATTTGCACCAGAAGATCGGAGAACCTGGTTGAACTGGTCCAGAAAACGGTCAAGATCTTCAATTCCTGTATATTCAGGCAGTGTAAGGTTCGGCAGGCGAAGAGCAGCATGACCAGGAGAAGTTTGCGACTGAAGATTTATAAGGTCGGATAAATCTTTTACGGCAGAGGCAAGTGATTTCAATTCTTCGGTTCTTGACTTATTGGATGCATTTTGTTCTTTAGCAACAGCGGCCAAACCATTGGTAAGTCCGAGAGTTTCTTCTTGCGACATACGGGACGGCGATCGTGACAAAACGGGTCATCCACCAGATGTGAGAGGTGCTTCTATTTATATTATTGAGATGGTAGAGCAAGGAAACACACTCTTTACATTTTCATATCTTGATAATCATTCAAGATTTATAACTTAACTGAACGAGGATACGAAGATAACTGAACTCCGCTTTACAAAGCTTCGGAGTAAATAATACTTGTCACGTGATTATAAAAGGTCATGTGATCTGGGGAGCGTCCTACTACAATTGTTTTGGGGGGGAGGGGGATATTTCTGTATCTTACAGCCGGAAACCTTCATTTCTTCAAAATCTTTCATTGGTCACAGGGTGTTCCAAGGACTGTAGATACATAGATAGGTTTGTCAAGGATTGTAGATACATCCCAGAGTGCAAAATAGTGATCGATTGTTCTTAATGTTGATACTTTGTGGTTAGCCTACTTAAATAAGAGCAGTATCTAGTGAGCTGGGTCTGTTCCGGTCTCCAAGTTCTAAAAGTTTTAACACTTCATTAATCGGCTCTTTCTCTACGTGGTGGGGATTTCGTAGTTCCAGGAATTCATCTACAATGGCAGGCAAAGACCAAGCCCTTGTCAGTGCGCGATGGCTGAAGGAACGAATGGGCGAACCCAGCTTCAAGCAGAATTTTAGAGTCCTTGATGCAACATGGCATTTGGCAATGTTTAAAAGAGACTTCATAAAGGAACACAGAGAGAAGCGGATTCCTGGAGCAAAGTTTTTCGAGTAGGTATTTGACGTATATGCTGGCATGCCGGAAAGTTAGGCCCTTCTCTTTTTATAGCATCCGAGAATCTAGTTGCATCATCGTCAATTAAAATGGGTCAGACCCGTCTCTAGACCCTGATTACAAGATTCTTCCAGCCTCTGCTGTACAATTGCCAAAAAGCAACCGTTTCATTTTTCGCGATTGTTCTTGAACACATTTTTGGTAAGCCTTTCTTAGTATTCAGGGCGGACACAAGGGGGGCTATGAGCATACCCCCACTTTTCGACGACTTACAATTTTAAAGCTTTTTTCTAAAGAAATAATGTTTTTTTCAAAAAGATATGGTCCACAGGTAAGACAAAACTTGAAAATATTTTGCCAAATGAGGTGGGGGTGGAGTAAACAAGGACACTTGCTTAGTTTTTTGGCCTTTTCCATGTCTAATTCGATGGTACACAACCAGGTATTACCTTCCTTGTACGCAGCAATCAACCCCTTTTGGAGTTAATCAACTAAGTGGCTAACTGATGTTATCATTAAAATTTATTGCACAATTTCTAAATGGTTATCATATTGTTTTCAGGATACCTTGCAATACAACTTCATGTCATAAATACTTAAATAATATAAGCCCCCTTTAGAATCAAACAAAATGTTTGTCGACAAAACAAAATTCACAGCAACTTGCTCAGAAGTTTACATGATTTTCCAGTTTTAGTGACTTCTCCTATCAATTTTTCAGTTGTTTGAATGACAATGCTACTTGAAAAACCTGTTTAGGAATATTCCAACACATCAGTTTGACACATCAATGCCAATTACAAAAACTGTGATAATCATTTTTCAAAGTTTCTTTTTTCCTAAGCCTACTCTTTTGCCTTTGGTTTCTCTGATGTTCCTGACTATATTTTGTCCAACTTCCAACATGTACACATGCAGCTTTTTGCTTGTAGTAGCCATTTTTATTTATTAGTTTAAGGTCTTGAATATTTTATTTGGCCTAACTTTACAAATCTTGAAAATATTGTTATTGCATCATCACATACCTATCAAAATTTCACACTTTACCAGGAATTTTTATATCTAATATCATGGAAAAAGACGAAGAGAACATTTTATATGTAAATCAAACTACCAATTTTTGTATTAATTTTGTAGCTCGATTTTTGTCTTTTAATTATTGCTAATATATTTTTATTGGTGAATTTTCAGCCTTGCAGAGTGTAGAGACAAAAACACTGACCTTCTTATGATGCTCCCAAAACCTGAAGAATTTGCAAAGTATATACAAAAACTAGCTGGGATCGAGAACCATCACCATGTGGTGCTATATGACAATCATGACAATTTTGTGGTCTTCTCAGCTGCAAGAGCCTGGTGGATGTTCCACGTCTTTGGCCATGCTAAGGTTTCTGTGTTAGAAGGTGGTTTGCCATCTTGGATAAAGGAAGGGTACGAGATTGCTTCAGGGGATTATAATAAAGAAGAAGAGTATCCAGGTAATGCTAATTCATGGCTCCAACGCAGGCTGGAAAGGGGGGCCAAGGGAAATTTTAACAAATAAGACAAAAGAGTTTTCAAAAAGCTCTATTGTTTTGCAAAAAAGGGGGGCCAGGGCCCTCTTGACCCTGTAATTTATTGGGTTTTACTGTGATTAAAGTTTGTGTTACCTGATTTTGAATTTGGAAGAAGTTCTTTCTGCCTCAAGTATTCAGCTGTTTCTAATTATACATGATGTTGCATTGTTTGCTAGCCAGCTTGAAAGATATTTTTCAGGTTATTTTCCCCAAAATTAATTAGTTTTCTGTAGTTTTTCCAGAAGGATTCCTTACAGATTATCTTCTGGAACCAGAACATGGCAACATTAGAGTGATTTTGACAGAATGTAAAAATTCATACTAAAATATGATTTTAACCTTAAAATTATTTTGCCTTGGTGAAAACTTTAAATCAATTTTTTTGCTACTTGCAAATAGTTACCTTGCCGTTGAAATAAATAAGACTCAGCAGGTTTGGAGTTGAGGCATTTTCAAACCACACTGTTGTGGTTCTCTCCGAACGTTATTTAATCAGTGGTGTAGTGCTATCAAAATAACATAAGGGGGCTTATACACAAAATATTGTTAAATACAATAGCAAAAGTAGAAATTTGCCAATTTTTGGCATTAACAAGGGGGCTCAGCCCTCTAATCCTCCCTTGTTAATCGTCCCTTTTCTTCTCTGTGGCTCAGCTTCTTCAAAGAGCATCATTAGCCCCAGCCAATGGATTCAGGCTGTAATTCTGGCAGGATTTCTCTTCATTTTGATTTTTTCTCAAAACTAGAGCCGCGATCAATCCCGCCGAAACAACTGAATTATCTGTTTTTGTTACAGTTTATGTTAAATTGAATTCGAATGATTCTTACTCTAACAAAAGCGTAAAACGGTCAAAGAGGCTTTGTATTCTCCTAAAACTAAAACTGTAAGTCTCAACCTAAAAGATTCGATTTATTGAATTAGACGAAGTCTCGCCATGTAAAGGGTAGTTTGGCAGTTTGATTGCACAACCCTTTTGTTTTATGATTAAACCAGGGGCCGTTGAAGTGCCTGAGGCTCTTGAGGGGGGTTTAGCCTGTAAATATTAACCAAAATGTCCTTAAAGCCATACAGTGAATCATCTCGCCTTTGGCTTCAGGCCCCCTCCCCCGAAGCATTTTAACCTTTTATCAGCTACTTCGAAGCATTCTAGTTCTCCTTCATTTGCTTTGCGGTCCCTAGGTTAAAGCGCTGCTTTTAATTTCTCAAAAGGGGCTTTAATATTAACCTCTTAATTTGTAGCTGCGACCTCTGAATACAAGCCAAGGTACAGAGAAGAACTGGTAAAAGATTTCGATTTTGTCAAAAATAATATAACGTCACGTCAGTATCAAGTAATGGATGGAAGACCCAAGCCCCGTTTTCTTGGAAGTGAAGAGGGCCCTGACCCAAATATTCCAAGTGGGCACTTCCCGAATGAAGTCAACGTCATGGCGATGCAATTCTTTGATAGAGGGAACAGGAAAATCAAAAGCCCAGAAGAGATAAGGTCCTTGATGAAGAAACTTGGTATCGATTTAGACTGTCCAACAATGTCTTTAGACGGAGGCTCGGGTGTGGCTGCCTCGTTGTTGGCGTTTATCGCGTTTTTAGGTGGCAATGGTCATGAGACGGCGCTTTACGATGCAGGTTGGAGTGAGTGGGTTGCGAAGGCACCAGAACTTATCTTAACAGAAAAGTAACTTTGAAAGATATCTCCTCTTGCGAACATGCACACTTATCGTTGCACAATGTTTTCAAGCCGTATATTCGAATTTCTACCGCACTTAAGAAATATAGATTGATAAATCTTTACTAAATTATATTTTTGAGAAAAGCAACTATAATATCTTGAAAGGTCGTAACTGCAGGGAAAATGTCAGTGATTTTCTGTACACCCTTTGCAGAATGTTTACCTGAAAATATTTGGCATTGTACACTCTTTTTTTATAAGATCCAGTAAATTTAAGTTCGGACTGACTGTTCTTTATTTTTTCGAAAATCTGAGGCTGGATTGTTCTTAATTTGTTCTTAATCTAATAGGGTGTCAGCAGTGCGAGTGCTAGCTTTTTCGCTCTAGGGTGACGTACATGCCTCATTTGCCAACAAAGTGAGTGAGAAAGTCTTAACCATTGGCAGGGGCGGGTGTATAACATTCCTTACCTCTCACACAATATTTGCCCCTACCATTTCTATTACCTCACATACCCTCTCAAAAAATCTTCTCCACATACGAAATGTTTGTTAAAACAGAAGCAGCTCATGGATCAAACTGCTTTTAAGAAGTGTTTTTTATTTCTATCGAATTGAACACAGCATTTCTCCAGAATTACCGCCCTCAAGATATGTTAAATAATGTCTTAAAAGTCTGTGGCTTCACAGAATACTTCATTACCGCTAATAAATGCATTTCAAGTGAAAAATTGGTGTGTTGGGTTTTGGGGTCTGTTTTCTGCGGCGGGTTTTTCAATACAGCTTGGTTTGCCACACCCTCAGTTTATTTGACCGTAAAGGAGAAATTATGTAACGCGCTAGTGATGCAGACAGTCTTCCACTAAAAGGAACATATGTAGGATAAAGGTTACTTTTCTTTGTAGAACGGTGTCCGTTTTTTTACAATTGTCCGTTATTACCATTTGTCAGTAGCTTGTAAGTGTCTGTTACAACAAGTGTCATCATTGTTTATTAACTCGTCGTGTCAGTAATGCTTAGAAAGCTACGAGTTTCTTCTTTGTGGCCCTCATCGTATAAGCCCCCTCAAATTAACCCCCATCCAAAAGCTTCCCATATTCAAAGTCCTAGGGAGCTAGTTTGTGGATTTAAAATAGTAAAAGATTTCAATTGTTTAAATATCTGGTGCAAAATTTTTAAAACTGGTCGCCAACATACTAGATGTTGATATAAGAAGCTGTTTACACAAATTTTTGTTATAAAATCTAAGGAATCTTAGTAGTTTTTATACAGTAGAATCCCCTTATAACGTACTCGGTTATTACGTACTTTCGGATATAACTTACTGGTGTGCTTGGTCCCTGCAAAAGGTGTGCTTGGTTTTAGTCAACTTTTACTTACCCTCGTTACAACGTACTTCGGATATAACGTACTTAATACGCTGGTCCCTTAAAGTACGTTAAAACCGGATTATACTGTAGTAGTAGAGCCAACATTTCCCTCAAATCTTTTGATAGATGTAATGTTCGTGAGTTAATGATTATTGCACCTTTCCGCAAAGCATACCTACAGTGGCGTGCTGGCAGGGGGCAAGAGTGCAACTGCCCCCCTGCCGATCAAATATCAAGGGCGCCAAAATAAATTCTCACGTTATAGGGGCGCCGAAGGTGCCCTAGCCAAATAGCTACCGAACAAGGAAAATTTACATAGAAGAACACAACAATACTAAAGGCAAACACTTGACAACAATCTACGACAAATCGCTTCGAAGAGAACAAGAATCACCTTACAACATACCACTTCTTTTTTCTTACTTATTCTGATGCACTTTACAACGATTGTTAAATACCATCTCATGATCTCACGCTAAATCTAAATGCTTTTTGCACAATGGGCGTACCGAGGTAGGGTATGGGGGTGTTTCTGAGGAACCCGTCAAAATTTTTTGGCTTGGCGGTAAAAGTTCAGATTAGGCGCCATTTCATAAAAATATTGAGAGGGTGCAAGGAGTTTTAATGATAAGAAATGCTAGGAAGAAAAAGCTGAGAGATTATGTCCCAATCAGAAGAAAGTTGTGTTACATAAACTGAAATATTTAACAACGACACCAGAAAATCGATTTAAACCATCAAATAGCTTTCAGCCTGTGGATATTCATTGAAGAGAAAGCTTGCTTTAAAAAGTGCATTTTCCAGCAAACTGGAAGCATCAAAAAGTTTTTCCCCTCCGGCGGCAACCAAGGTGCCGCCTCGGACTTTGAAGTTATTCCCTGGGCTTGTTCCGATATATAGATCGAAAGGGTTTGAAGGTCTCATGAAGGCAATACCCGATTCAATACCCCGATTCAATACTTGTTTTAATTGTAAAATTCTTCATTTGAAGGAAGATTTAATGTAAAACCTATAGTAAATACAAAAATTTGTATTCAATTCAATAAAATGCATTCAATTCAAAAAGTTATTCAATGTTAAAGTTTTTTCAGTGCATAAAGTATTTTTAATATGAAAAGACTGGGGAGAGCACGTCTTGCTCTACACACCGGAAAACATCCCTCCGCAGTCTTTCTATTCTTTGCTTTCTTGTAGAAGACCCAGCTATAAAACTGCTTCTGTTTTGTAACCTCGCTTGACAACCATGGCATCACAAACACTCACATTTTCTATACCATAATCAACACGAATCCTTGATGGCCATAGTCCCCAATTTTCATCTATCCCTCTTAAAAATGCGACAAAACAGTGCTTGCAAAATTGTTTGTGCTGCATTTCAAGAATGTAATTTTTCTCAACTTTCCATCGATGCAGCCATGTATCACTAAATTCCATCTAATTAAAGAATGATGTCCATCTAAATGCCATAATGAATTTGGCCAAGGAACACTATATGTTCTCCGTGACACCAAGGCACCCCACCTCAGAGCATTTCGAGGATCCACCATATTGATGCTGGGGATATCGTCCACATAGATACTCCAAACATTAATGCAATTTTGCTCCAGGAAAAATTCATACCACGCAATTCCTCCAATGTTTCATTTGAAATTGACAAACGAGGTCGACCTAAACGAGGTTCACTAAACGCGGAGGCGCAGCTCTCGTCATTTTTTAACATTATTTTTTAATTTTTGCGGCTCTGGTACCCAGGGTATGAATTCCTACACTATACTACCACCCCCTCCCTACCCCCATCCTCCCTCTCAATAGTGACGTTCCTGATCATCATTGTTGTGTAGTTTGATGATACAGCCGCTACAACGATACTCAAAATTGCTGTCAAGTTTTACTAAGAATTACATACTTAATTCGAAATTTCTCTATCACGTCCTGTTAGTAATTGACTACCCGCTCTCCCATCATTTTAAAGTCTTACAGTACGCCACAAATAGGTAGATATAGATCAGCGTGCTTTCGAACTCTTGTACTTTTCTGCACATTTCCAATACTTTGAAGGAAAATTGGAAGATATGTGGGGCGCCATTTTGATCCTTTGCCCCCCTGCGATCTCATCTCCAGCAGCACGCCACTGCATACCTACTTGGGTTGCAGACAGTGACGTCAGACGAAATGTCCCCAGCTCCAACCCAAGAACTTCATGTCTCACAAAGAAAACTTCCAAAATTTTATTCTAAGAGTTCTTCTAGCAAAGGACATCTCTCCACAAGTTTGAATACGGGGGTTTCCAAGAAACAGGGCGTTTGGAAAAGGCAAAGGGAAAGATGCCTTGTGGTTTGGAAGCTCCTAGGTGCTTTGATGCTTTAATGCAGTGGCGACTTTATGAGGGCGCAGGGCGTGGATCCCCCTTATTAAAATTGTTCTTCATTTTTCTTAATTGAAACCATACTCTTTCTTATGACAACGCTCCTGGAGCTCCCCTTGTTAATTTTTTTTTAAGATATCTCCCCTGCTTTAATGGTAGAAGAAACCGAAATTATAAGTAAACTATATATATCTTACTAATTTCCTGTCTTACTCCATACAAAAGAATAAATTCCCGATTTGTAGAATAAAAGGACGCTAATATTAGGTACTCAACCTGTGAGCTTCAAATTGTTTCTCAATAAATGGACTGAAAAAGACATTTTAAACTGATCCTTGAAGTGCTTGTAGCAGGGACCGCGGAGGCTGAGTGGGCTTTAGCCCCCCCCCCTCCACCTCCAAAAAAATTCCAAAAATGTACTTACACATTGCCTTGCTCTTTATACATTTTGTAAAACCATACAAAAAATTGCCTTGCTCTTTGTTCTTAGCATGTTAGCCCCCTCCCAAATGTTTTAGCCCCCTCAATCTGTAATATGCTCCAATTTACTTGGCTTGTAGCAGTGATCTAACAGCTAAAGCCATGCCGTCAAAACAATCATGGACAATTTTCTTTATTTTCTAAGGGCATCAGCTTTTTCTAGGGGCTATCCCATCTACTCGCCATAAGGGTCAGACCTAAAATTTAGTTTAAATTGGAGCCTCGAATATAATTTCATGAAGGAAACAAAGGCTTATCTTCAAAATGATGATTCAAAAGCAGAAAAGTTCGGGGGAGTAAGGTTCCACGCCAGATTAATATGGTTACTACATTCGTAGTTTTTTGGTGAATTGTTTTCCAGCTATTGAAATAGAAGCAAGAGCTGAAACTGCGCAGGCGAATAGCGCCTGCCAGGAATGGTATGAAGGGTCATCCTGTTCCTTTTCACGATTGAAGGCTATCAGGTCATCTGCCCATATCTCAACGGGGGGTGAGCTGAACGGGATATTCCTCCCAACAGGTTCTATTGTCCTCGCTTTAATATGTAAATCCGCGGTTATTCATTGACCAATGAAATACGTTTAGGGAAAGGACGCCCCGCCTTCACAGTACCGCGCCCTGACATCTCAGGGCGGCGGTGCGTAGATGCTATGCGCGCGCGGGTCGAATACCAAGGACCACGTCGCAAACATGGCTGAAGCAGGGAAAGATGTAAGGCGACAGTACGACGAACTCGCTTTTGATAACTTTTTCCAGCGTTTCAGTCTTGTAGACCTAAAAGATTTGTTTATCGAAAATGGTTTCAGAACATGCAGAAGTTTGATGATTGTCACCGATGATGATTTGAAAGAGATCGGCATTGCATCCCTGGGACTGAGAAAAGAAGTCCTCGGGGCGGTCGAAGAATGGAGGAAGCCCTTGCTACAAAGAACAGGCAGTTCAGCCCCAGGTAATTTTATTGCTGTCTTAGACTGAATTTCTTTCCCGAAGTAGTAATAATCTTATTTAAAAAGTTTCTGATTTGTTTATATTGTTATCTGAAATCCTAAAAAGGACATTTTTGTCTTTTTTCTGCAGACAGAAACCAAAAAACAACACCGATAACAACATCGCAGGCTCAGTCACCCAGTCTCACTCAGCACACAAGCAGGTCCCCGCCAGACTCTAAAGAAAGACTGCCATTGCAAAGTCCGAGCCCAGGACAGTTTGTGTCACCCGTCATTGCTAGAGTTAGAGGTAATCACTTGGTTCTTGTCGTTATTTGTCGATATTTGCAACAGTGGTTTCAAATTTAGGCCGGGCACAGTACCAATAACGAGTTTACCATTCAAACGTTGCTATTTTTAGACCACCCACTGGGTATTGTTTATAAACAATTGAAATATTAATTACTTAGTGTACAAGTGTTATACCAGTCACATTGTTGCCACTTCTTTTTAGTAAAAAGTGAGATTGGACAGTCGCCATAGTAAATGAATTAGAATCTCGCACTGTTTGCGTACAGCAATCTTTTTTGAAGAAATTCCCGGTGATAATAGAACCACATGTAACTGAAGTTCGGCATATATTTTAGATTGATATATATCAGATCGATTACAAAAGAATGATTTTTATGAATGATAAATTCTTGATATTTTTCTTCGAGTCAATCCGTTGAAATATCTGCAGAGATTAATGTTAACGCCAACTTTTATTAAGAAACGATATCTCAAATTATCTTGTGTTATTAAATTTTATCAACTGAATAAAGTTTTTCTAATTCCTTTTCAATTAAGTTGCTTTTACAATAAATCTTGAACTACATTTGTTGCAACACTAAGAACCTGTTCTATGTTATATTATGTTTTGCAAATGTTGCTCATGTTCCTCAAAACTTTTTTCGTGAATTTTTAATCTTCAATGAAACAATTAATCTGTGACTTTTTATATGTGGCCTAGAAGTGATCAAGGCAAGAAGCAAAAATTTGCATTATAAGCAGAACAAGTTACTTTTGTATTTCTTATCATGCTTTTAACTTTGTCCATAGAATCCCCTGGCCAAGGAAGCCCGTCTTTTGTTGTTGCATCAAGCCCATCCAGCCCTGGAGCAGAAAGATTTCACAGAATCAAAAGGAATGAGTCATGTCCTTATCCAGAGTGTACTTGGGCAGGGCTCTCTACCCATTTCCATTGTCTTATTTGTTCCAGCTTTCATACAAATAAGGTATGCAATATATACATTTTGGTATCAAGTTTTATATGTACATGTTGTTAGGTTGATGATCATCAAAAAGCTTCTGTAAGAGTGGCTGAAGGCAACATTACCTACACAGGAAATTATGCAAAGAAATTATTTATTTATTAAAGGTAATGTGTCCAGCTAAAGCAAGCAACTCTGTGGGGCTTTTCAGAAACATGTGATTTTTCATATCATCGCCCAGCAAGTACAGTTTATTTACCCTGCTGTGACGCTTGCTTTTTATGTGAGCAGTTTTGCATCGCAAGAATTCAGACCAATCGCAAGCCATTATTTTGATGTTACTTGACAAGTTTGGTGTATGCAGTCCTTTTATATGGACACATTACCTTTAATATAGCTTATTTAGTTGTGTATTAGAAATGACTGAAGTAGATTACTGTTATGTTTATTCTGTGAATTGTACTATATGAAGAAGACTGACTAAATATAAGAACCAATGAATTAGCTTTTTCTTCTTTTGAAATATATCAAATCTGTTTTGCATATTACATTATTAAGTTTTGAAACTATAATAATTAGTAAAGCTATAGTACTATTTCACTTTCAGGAGCAGTTAAATGGGTATTTAATAAGTCATGTTCTAATGTATTTTGGTAAATTGGTTTCCACGCCTTTTCTTAATGGTATACCATCTTGATGGTCGAGTTTCTTGACATACTTGATGCTCATGTACCTGAAAATTCAAGGCATTCTATAGCCATTTTGCTACCTCTTATTTCAATATGATTATAAACATGGTCTGGAGTGTATGCAAGGATACATCTCATAAAATTTCCCTATCAGCATTTGCTGCATGATCCCCTTCTTAATCTAGACTGAGAGAATTCGAAGGCACATACAAAGGCATGACCATGGTACTGATAATTCAAATGACCTGGATGAATACCAAAAAGTCAAAGCTGAACATTTCTTCATTTTTGGTGGGAAAGAATGCCCAGAACAGTGCAAATATAGTGAGCAAGGAGTGAGACACTTACACTGTAAACATTGTGATTGGAGAACAAAAAAGGTAGTGATAAGATTTTGTGTTTGACTTTACAACAAACAAATTATGTTTGCTGCTGCAAAGGCAAAACAGCAAATTGCAAAAGCAAAACAATTCAAAAGTTTATCTGTCACACAAAAGCCACATTGTTGCTGTAACTTGCAAGCTACCATTAGATTTCTAAGAAGTTTTTGGCAATCTGGGGGAATAGTGGTTCAAAATTTTTATGAAAATGTATCCTTGTGTGCTCTCTTGAAAACCATTTTTGATATAAAGTGGAGTTGCAGCAACAGTGTGGTTTTCTGTTTATAAGAGCTGGGTGATGCATTAGCAGCCATGACAAAATATTTTCTATATGCGTTTTCTCCAATTATTTTTTTGCCCCAACTTAAAAAAATTGTGAAGGTAAATTGCCCAGATAAAAGTTATCAATCAGTTTTAATAGTGGCTGCTAATAATCACTCAGATGTGCCTAGTTTTGCACAAGGCCACCTGAAGCTGCAGAGGACAAGTGTGCAGCTCACATTTTCTTTGTGCTATTTGGTCTAGATGGGAAGGGTCCGAAAACATCTAAAGGCGCATAGTGAAGCACCTTATGATGCTGAAACTAACCAAAGACAGGAAGAATACTATCAAATCAAAGAAACACAGTTCACAATATTTAATAAATTCTGTCCCGATATGTGCAAGTATGCTCAACAAGGCATTAGACATATCCACTGCAAACATTGTGAATGGAAAACTCAAAAGGTACTTGCTTTTAATACCCATCAATTTTGCTTTCTCTATCTTGCAATCTTTGAGTAGAGATACATTAAGGAAACTGAAACATAGTTAACATGTTTTAATGAGTTGTTGTGATCACAATTTGCAGCTTTCTTTTGATATTTTATATTTTGTGACTTTTTTCACAAGAGAAACATTCCAATTTTTTAACATTGTGTTAAATACTTCGTTTTGCATACTTGCTTTGTTTTTGTTCAAGTTCCCTTTTTGAACCATGTCATTACATTCATGGTACTTTTTGAAGGTTTATTGGAAATTCTGTGAATCTTTTTTTAATACTACTCTTTGAATCTTGTTTAATACTTAATAGTTTTTATACCATTGAAACCCCCATTTTTCATGTGTCAATTCTTCAGTATTTTAAAATCGTCATTAAAACCAACTTATTTCCTTGTTAGAAGTTTCTCTAAAATATTTAAAAGTTTGTTGGTGTTTATCTTTGGATTGATTTAACCTCAAATTTTATTACATCTTTGACCTAAAATTCCTTTGAAATTTTTCCCTAGTTTGACAGTCGCTTGCTGGCACATTTTAAGAGCCACCATGAGCGACTTCTGCTACAGTACCAAAGCAGTCAGGAGCTTGGTTCACCTGTAACTACAATGGCCAATATCCGAACAGTGAGTCCACTGCCAACAATGGCAGTTCAAGAGGCTGTTCAGGTTGCAGATGCCCATGCTGCTAACCATGATGGCAGTAGTCTACCCCGCCCACCAAAATTAATGAAGATGGACACACCTGATGGGGAGCGTGCAGTAGCAGTGCACATGCAGCAAAGTGGATACATGAACCGTGCTAATAGTGAGGAAGAAGGAACAGATGCCTCCATGGCAGAAGGAGAGGTATCTCAACACAGGTGAATTTATAAATTTGAATAACCAACATAATATCATCTAGATTCTTGCCTCATTTAATTAGTATGTCCCAGGAAGTGTACATTTTTTGAATTCTAATGGTATTTAATAATAGTGACTGGCTTTCCTATTTTTTTGGAAATATCAACCATCATTTTGTTCTATTCAGCAGCCGGTACAAATGTATGGTTTGTGGAGAGACACAAGGTCTCCGCTCTGCTTTGATGAGGGAACAAAAAGGTCGGAATGGGCCTGTAGATTGGAGCAAAACAAAACAGCTATTTGCTTATCATCGAACAAAAACAACTCAACCAGGAATACAATGGATTTGTCAAAAGCATATTGAGGAGTTTGTATATTTTTCAAGAGCCTATCTCAGCCTTTGGAGCACAGCTGGTGTCCATCAGCAGTTGCCAGCACCGTCACACCATCATCAGCAGCCACAACATCTACAACAACAGCAACAACAGCGTGCATCACCTGAGAACGAAGGAGAAGTTAATGAGAATACCCTTGTTTCAGGTATGCCAGTTTACTTGATGTTAAATGAGCACTTGAATGAGCAGTTCAAAACGGAACCAGTGGAATCAACAGAAGAAGGTGAAGATCATGATTAACTTGTTATGCTATCTCCTGCTTCCAGTTTATTTGAGTACCATGATAGTCCTCCATGGACTGATATGTGCAGCAGTTGCAGCATTTGTTCTGTGCTGATTCTGCTGCATGCACAATCTCACACCTTATCACACAGGTAGTTGTAATGTAGCAAATGCCAATTTTAGATTTTTAAGGCTTTTTAATATTGATTTTTACTTGAAGACCCCCTAGAAACTGTTGTGACAATAGAAATAGGCAGTTATATTTTGTGTCATATGGCATTACAATTTTCTTTTAGTTTTTAGAAAATAGCCTCACAGTTTTAGTTTTTAGAGATTTGTAGGCCGAGCTTTAATATCTCCCTTGGCCTATTTCCCCAGAAATCATTATACTCGGACCAAGGATTATCAAGCCAACTGATTGTGATGGGGGTAGGTGAACCCTAGTGCAGGTAATTCACCACCATTGAACCGGTTCAGCTTATCAGGCTGTTTCTGGTACTGGTCATTTTCTTGTCATGTTTCTCTTATTTTATCTGAGACACAGATGAATTTAAACTCATATGTCGAAGCAAGTTGACTCTCAGTAACTGAAAGGGATAGCTTCTTCAGAGTTTTTTTTTAAGTAGTAGACGATATCCCTTAGGTAAAAATTTCAAGTTTATTTTTATGCTAGAAGCTTGTCCATCTTCAAGTACCAGGATTTTGAGACATTAAATTCAAGAGCAACTTCATATATGCTGTATTAGCTTGAATTTTGTTTACATTGCTCAGGACTACATAATTTTTTTATATCAACAAGTGGGAATTTGAAAAACAAGTCAGATCACATCATTATTTTGGTCACAAGAGTTGCATTCATAATCAAGACACAACTTATAGAGTTCTATTTTTGGAGTTTCTGTTTATTCAGATTTAGATTGCTTTTTATTATTGACACTACACATGTATCTTGTCCTATTGTTCTATAATAGAAGTTTCAAGACAATATATCTACTATGTTTGTCTTGACCTTTTAGAGAAATATTTTGCATCTTGTAGCTATCTTTTCCCTCAGTGTGATAGTTACAGTCTTTACTGTAAATAGTAGGAAAAGATGAGTTTCTCAGCTCATCATATTTCTGTTGTAGTTACTAATGCATAGTATCAAAAAGATAGAGGTGCTTTATTGTATTCTATTAATTTTTGTAAAACTTTTTGCTTTAAGATTTTTGTTTGATCTTACAACAAATTCAAAACTTGTCTGCGGTGGGGATCTTACAACAAATTCAAAACTTGTCTGCAGTGGGGAGTGACTGCCTAGCAGTGATGGGATAGAGCTTCATCAAAATTGATCCAATGTTATTTAAGTACTTAGGTAACCAAATGTTGAAAACCAAAGAAAAATGTGATGAAGTTTTTGCTATTTCAGCAGATTGAACATAAGACAGACTGGCTGAACTTCTGCCATACTTAGGGAATTTGGGGCTCTAAGCTAAGCAGATGAGACCCTGTCCCCTGGTATAATTTTTCTGATATTGGATTTCTAATTGATCATTATCATCATTTCATGTTCCATAAAGCTTGTGCCAAGTCATTATTTTGGTTTCAGATGAAGATCCCCCCCCCGTTTAATCTAGACCTAAGTCATTTTGTATGTTGTTCCAAGCTAGTAATTAAGCATGTCTTATCAAAATAGCACATTGCATTTACAAATAATGGCCAGTAAAGTGCAATGAGCATTCAACAGTGATTTCAAAGTGATTGCTAGCTTTTGTGTAGTTTATGTGACTTAGTACATGTATGTCCTCATCTACCCCATTCAGATAATATAGGATATTCTGTATTTTCATTATTTTAATCAGATGACTGAAACACAGCGTAGGCTTTTAAGAACTGATGTAAATTCACTGCAGCACGTTGTATGTATATAATTATAGGTAGCTTTTCATCTGGAGCTCACTGTAGATGACCATCTATAATATAAAGTAGTTCTTCTGGAATTGAGTTTCTTTTGATTGATACTGTGTACTACCTTACTTTAATATACTGTGTACTTGTAAACCTTGCATTGGCAAGTTGTTTTCAATGTTTTACAAAGGGAAAGAACTGTAATGCTATTTACAATTGAAGTAAGGTATTTTGTGAGTTTGAAATGCAAACAAAAACACATTTTGTATTCAGCACTGGAGATCATAGAAAAATCTTAGCCACCAATCAACTCCTTCAATTTATCATTACATGCAAAACTATTATTTACCCATGCTTACAATCATTTTCCACTTACATTCACTATAATCCTGGCTGAAAACTTCCAAAATAATTTAATCAAAAATTAGAAACAAGATTTATATAGGTTCTTGTTTTTGTTAAGAGTTTACCAGCCTATGTCAATTTTGATTTGTTCTGTTTGAAACATATTATTGTTACTGAATTCATGATCAAGAAAGATCAATCTTTTTCTATCAAGGCTGGTATCCTAGTTGCCCATTCTGTCCAAGAACCATCATAGACTGGGATCTCTTTGTTTGAAGAAACATAAACAGATAGTGCAAGAATACATGCAGAAACTCCAGAGCCACAAGATGCAATCATGTCTCTGCCTAAATCAACACCCTTTTCCTTAAACAAACTTTGGATTTCATTAGCTGACTTGAGCTCTCGAGACTCATTTAGGCATTCCATGAAAGGAACACTAAGCGACCCAGGCATATGACCACTAGGAATCTCTGGTCTGGGTTCTGGAGATGTTCCATGAAATCTGCCATTTGGTCTTGCATCAACAATTTGGTAAGCATTCTTTGCCTCAACAATCTCTTTTATTCTTTCAAAACCCTTAACCATTTCAGGGTGAAACTCTGCAATGAATCCAGACTTCTTTCCTAAAATGATTGGGGAAAATAAATCACTTAAGCACAATAAACAGCTCTCCAAACAAGAAAGTTGAAACATTTGATTATCACATGCAATTCTAAGTGCTCTGGAAAAATTTGAATCAAGATCAATGATTTTCAAATTCATAAATTATTACATCTATAGCACGAGCCCTAACTCTTAGAAAAGGACTTTTAATATAGTGTGGCGAAACTCTCGGTGCTGAAAACAAACCGAATTTTGGGTGGTTGTCATATAAAATTATATGGTGACTGTTGGTAACCCCGAGGTCAGAAACGTAATCTTGAAATTGCTCAGCAGTAGGAAGCATATGGGGAAGACTAGTACTTTTCTCGCTACAGTAATCAATGTCGAAAAACACCGATCCTGGTATCCTGGCATCGATGTGCTCTTTAGCAGGGTTTCTCCCTGCACTCGGAAGATCCCATGTTGCATTAAGTATTCGGAAGTTTTGCGCAAAATCTTGTGCCTTCATATGCTCGTGTAGGAGCTTTGTACTCATAACTGCTGGGATTTTCTGCATTGTAGCTATGTTTCTAATAATTCGATTCATGCTAGCACCGTTCAGAAAGTGTTTTTAAGGCAACATTACTATATACTGCGGTGCGGTGCGGTGGTCACAGAAACCAATAACCTCATTGCTCATTGACAAAAACACTGTCGGTCATGTTGATTTGTCCTCGTGGCGAGACTGAGGCCAAGGTCACAATGGCTTCCATTACCATGGCACCCAATTTAGATTGTTACAAGTGAACAACATCCACGAGTATTTATTGAGGTGAGAATTCCTGTTTCTTTCAACTTTCAACTTCCATTTAATTTAATTTGAATCTGAAACTCTGCGCATTGACATTGGTTATCAAATAATAATGATCATCGTAGCAAATAGCAGTGCAGATCGTAACGTCGCTCGCCAGTCCAAAAATCCTTGTCTGAAAAAGCAAAACATACCTAAATAAAATAGGGTCCTGAGGGCTGCAGCTTACAATTTAGATCAGTGGCACAAAAGTTTTATTGCATTTCTCTGCAAAGTATATCTCAAAGATCTTAGCGTGACACCACCCAGTATGTAACAGAGTGACTGTGAACAGATAAACCGGTGCAAAGATTATTTGGTGAACTGTTTGTGTCTTAAAATTTGGCGAGCAAAATTTGGATGGTGCGAAGATCGATGGTACCTAAATTCAAGAAAGATTCAATTAATACATGTGCAAGCAAGCTCAAGCAAACTTTTTTGATGAAGGGAATAGGGAAGTAAAACAAACCAACAGTGGTGGCCCAAATTGGATTCTTTGTTTACTGTTGGACCAAATTGGCAAACTTAGCCTTCTACTCTGTCAGAGCCCCCCCTTCCAACCCCGTTAGCCTTGCAGCTAAGCAATTCTGATTGGTAAGAATTTTCGGGTTTTCTTTACAATGGTAGTGATGTATCTTAAAGTTAGTTTACATCCCTGTCTTATATATTTTCTTGTGTAATTTTCTTTGGCTTGCTTCCCTGTATGATATAACAATTGATTTCTGTTCAATGTTGAGAAGTGTTGGTATGACAAAAATTTCAAAAATTTGTTCTGCTTTTTTGTATGTTATTCAAGATTTTCTGGTTTTTTCAGATTCCCAAAGAAATGGTGAAAAGAAGGAAAACTTTATCACCTTTGAAGTTTTACCACAAACACACTTCCCTGAGCAATTCAAAAAAGTTTTGAACAACAGCAGTTATCAATCAACCAAACAATGTCTGAGGTTCCTGCCTTAACATTTGGTGAAGCATTTGATTACAAGTTGAAGGGCTTATGTATTGATGACTTTCCTTGTGGGAATGGGAACTGGGTATGTTGAAGATGGTTTTTGCATCACAATTGCTAAAGATGTCCTTCTTGTTTTCTATTCGTATTAGATTACAATTTGTCACAAACTTGATGTTTATGGGAAATAATTTAACTCAAGTATCCAGATCTTTAATGCAGATACCTTTACCTTAAGCTTTGTTCCTGCAACCAAAGATTTGGCTTTAAGTGGAACAACTACTGTTGACTCTGGAATAGATAGGGGATCTGCAATGAAGGGCATAGGCAGAGAATTTCCCAAATTATAATGAATGGGGTGTGTAGCTGGAGCTGTCCTTTTGAATCGGAAACAGAAGGATTATAGATATGATACTGGTTTCTTAAAGTAGAAGAAAATATATTTATTACTTATATTAAAGTATAATGAAGACTTTAAGCTCTTAAAGATGTTTTACTCTAACTTCCAGTTCTTGATGTGTTTCTTTTCCCTTCAACAAGCTCTGTGTATTTATTTTGAAATTTTTTAAAAGACAAAGCTTTAAAATAATAAATGGATGGTGTGAAATTAGGATGTCATGAGTGGATTATTTTAGAAAGATTTAATAAGCAGGGGAGGGGATATTTATTCCAGACTCAAAAGTGCTTGATTTTGTTTAGCATACAAGTTTGCTTATGAATGCTCAACATGCCATAGATCTTTTGTATGGTATTTATCTGCTAGATTGATTATAAATTGCTCGTTTTGTAAGTATGAGGTAAATTTGTTGTTTATTTTTATGTGTGAGGTGTTACTTACAACTTTTTCTCTTTATTTTATATTTAATTTTTGTCATAGAGGAGTGGAAATACTTGGAGATGTGATTCTCCAGATCTGCTGAACCCAAATAAAGGTAAATGCAAGCATTTTTGGATTTCAGTTGCTCATTTGATTTTTTTAGTTTATTTAATAATAGGCTGTCTGTATCTAATATAATTAGGGGATTTTTTTAATCACATCTCCTTTCTTACTTTGTAGATCCTAATGCAAATTGGGAATCAATCCAATCTTTGATTGAAGTTTCATCAATTGAACCCTTCTCAATGAGTGCTGATTGGAGTGAGGATATAATTGAACTGAGAAAATTAGCTATCACAAATCCTGGTCAAATAACAAGATATAATATTTTCAAATATTTTACAAGGCTGCAATTGATTGGAATGAATGTAAGATATAGTTCTATCAGATGCAAATATAGCATTTTATTTTTTACTTAAAATCTATTCAATTATTGTAAATCTACAAAACCTGTCAAACCTGTTTAGTGACAAGAACCATCACTTTTTAATAATTATCAGTGTTAATCGAGTCATAAATGCTTTTTAGAAACATGCTTATATTTTCAGATAAACACCATTGATGAGAGCTTGCTCAAGTTTGCCAATCTCAAAGAGATATCACTCAGTGCCAACAGGATAAACACCATTAATCTAAAGAACATACCAAAGAGCCTAGAGGTAATCCTATTGGTGAATTGGATCATTTTATAAGAATCTCAATTACCTGGCCTTTCTGTATTTTCCCATTGAATTGGAGAAGTCCCCTATCTAAGAAACCCCCCGATGTCCCCCAGGTGTCTGCCAATGCTCTGGTCCTCTCTAAGAATGTTAGATTTTTTCACCCTCACAAACAATTCATTATTCGTCCTTGATTTATGGTATTGCTCTTGTATTTGAGATGGTGCTGCCAAATCTTTTTTGTATCTTCTTGACAAAATCCAATTAACAATTCAATTGCCTCATCAACATCTCTAACCTTTTACAAGTCTGTTTAACCCTTTCTGTACCAAAGATTGGTTGCTGCCCTATCAATTCATTAGGTAACCTTTAAAGAACTGTGAATGAATGGGATGCACTACGCCAGAAATTAATCTCTGCCCCTACCAAGGAGTAATGAATCAATTATACCAATACCAACAGTTTGCACCCCAACAATGGAACATGTGTAAGGTCAAGTATCCCATTATCAATTTTTGAAGGGTTTATTTAACCCATTTAGTCAAATATTTAGCCTATTTAATGCTATGTTGCACATTTTCAATTCATAAGATAATCGAAACATAGATATAATGACTTCATTGTGGGAGAAGCGTCAACGACACTAAACCTGGTGAGAGCCCTGGGGAGAGTTATCTTTTTTTATTAACGTGCCGACACCCTGGAATCAGATTGCCTGAAGATCAATTTTCGAAGGGTTTATTTAACCCATTTAGAAAATGTTAGTCAAATATTCAGCCTATTTAATTCTATGTTGTACACCTTCAAATACAACAGTTTTAGTCATATTCATAAGATAGCTATCCAACCACTATTTTTTTCTTCAAGGTACTTGAGTTGTATGGCAATGATATATCAACTATCGAAAAATTTTGCTGCAATCTTTCAAAGCTGGTTCATCTTGGAGTTGGTTGTAATTCACTTCAAGATATTTCGGCGATGCTCCATCCATCGTGTTGGTAATTATTTATCTCTTTTTCCTTTGCTAAATGAATTGTTTGTAAGTCATGTGACCCAAAGGGCCGCAAGAGGGAAACCTGGCTCCTTATGTGTACCTTCCTGGTGATTGTGCAGTTTTCCTGTTCATATCGTCAGTCAATTTCTCCTAGTCTCTGATAATCTCATATCGAATACCGTTTAGTGTATTTTCCCATCATAAGTAAAACTTGAAATCCATCTGCCACAGAGCAATGCAGCCACGTAGCTGCAGGGGGGCACGGGGGGCTTTGCCCCCCAAATGAAAATTTTGACAACAGCTTGCCTCCTCTGGCTACAGTTTTTCCAAATGATATTTTGAAAATTTGGCATATTTATAATTCCATGACCTTGATTTTGTCCAAATATATCTGTTTGTTATATATCTGTTTTCTTGTTTTAAAGCCTACCCCCCTGAGGTATGGTTCTTGCTCGAGCAATGACCTACAGCCACGTGGTTGGAGCAATGACGGAACTAAAATAAACAAAAGTGTGATTAGTAAAGAAAGCTGTTTTAATCTAACATAGGTTAAAAACCTAAAAAACTAAGGCTAGTGGGGTTTGATGCTTTTAGAAATTCCTAAGGAATTCCCTTTAAAGTCAGAATTTGCACACATAAATAATATTACATAACGATCCTCTTTTGTCACCTGATGAATTTACTTATATCGTATGCAAGTCTCCAATCATTTGTAGACACCAAAAATTATCATATATTTTCTACAAGCTTTAAGGATAAGTTATTAGCCTTCTTCTCGTTTTGAAATGCAGGCCAAATATGAGTTGAAAATTTGCAGTTAGCCGTAAACTGGATGCTTTATTGAAGCAAAAAACAATGCAGGTTTGTTTAATTGCATAAGGGTGCTTCAAAAACTATTTTGTCTTGCAGGAGGAGCATGCTATCACTTGACTTTTCATTTAACTCTTTGGCGAACCTGAAGGAGACTTTGGAAGCATTAAAACATCTGCCCAAGCTCAGCAACCTGTTACTGATTGGCAATCCTTTATGTGTGAGTAGAAAGCATTGTCAACATTGTCTAGTAATTGCTTTATTTGTGTTGGTTAAAGGAAATACTTTAGACTGGGAAAGGAATCTTCCTACCAATTTTTCCACCTTGTGGAAGCTCGAGCTATATTTACGGTTTGGGAGAATTTTCACAATTAGCTGCTTTTTCCATGATTTTTACGACTTCCCCAGGTAAAATAGAATTTGTTGCCCTCATCACTATTTTCTAGAGTTCGTTCTAAAATTCCTCGCCTCCTTACACCTATGTGAGAAGTTTTTGATGATATGTTTTTTATCTTTCCCTTAGGCTAATTTCTTAAAATACCGTTCCCTAATTCTGTTTTCTCAAAAACATTTGCATAATTTCCACAGCTCTGAGATTTTGATTCTGGAAATGTTTCTTAATGCGGTTTATAGAATGTACACCCGTTTGGGAAAGCAATTACCTCCCACGACCTTTAAAAATGATTCCTTATTAAATAGAAAATCTTTATACGGGTGTCCATCTAGAATACCAGATGCCATCTGTGATTCTAAAATTTCTCCCTTGTGATTTGTGATAAAAAGGGAGCGTTTTGTACTGCCTGGTGCGAACTGTTCCCAGACTTGATAATAATTTCATGAGAAAGTTTTTTTGGATAGGCAGAAGATCCCACACATTCATGGGAATAGTGCAAGTTGGTGCCAAAAGTTTCTCCCTCTACAAACAATGTTGGCCAAGACCAGTTAATTTTTTAAAACTTGCGTCAAATTTTAAGATTTATTTTCACTTTCCTTATTTATGTTGTGAAAAAAGCAGGAAAGAGCAGAGGCAAAGCTTTTCTGAGCCATTCTGTAACTTTTCATTGTTAAAAACAGAAGTAACACTATCAGTTAAGGCTTAAAGTTATCAATGAAGTTTTTCGGTCATTCACCAATTGCAATAAATCGGGAGATTGACTGTGTCCCTAAGTACAACTAGATGCTGAAGACAGTCTTCAGATATGTACATAACTCCTCAAACTATAGGCTGTTTATGTGAAGCCAAGTTTTATAAGCCAACACACTAGAATCTTCCACGCTAATGAATGAATTGCATCTAAGTATGCTTGCTCATGTAATGGCCGTTACACTGAACTGACTTGTGTTTTGTTTGATTTAAAGTTGGCTGCCAGTTATCGAGGGCTTACAGTCGACACATTGAAGCAACTCAAAATTCTTGATGATGTCAGAATCACTGCTGATGAGAAACATCGATACAACGGAATAGGCAAGATCAGAGGTAAATTGATGGTTTCATCTTGGAATATTTAGAGAGTTTTATTTTCATTTGAGATTATTTAGAGAGCTTTATTTTCATCTTAGAATATTTTGAGAGGTTGCAAAGAACGACTGCGTGTCAAACTGATATTTTTAAGGCGTTTCTTAAAGACTCATTGCTAACAATGAGCCATTGCGCTACGCAAGCATCCCATAGTGCATTTTTAGACAGTCTGAAATCAATTTACTGCCATTGAAGACAATTTACTGCCATTGTTTGGATCGTCGCCACGTTAGCAAGGCCCAGCGTTAGCAATGAGTCTTTAAGGAACCCATATAATGATAATAATCAAAGTACGTAAAATGAATCAGACCAGCTATTGTATAGACAGAAGGAATCGTTTTGAAGACCTTACCTGTCACTTGCTCATGATTGGCTTCTTTCCATCAACAACTTGGAGAATATGTTACCTTGCTTAGCATTTTCGACTAATTTTCTGATGGACTTTATACTTTGAAAAGTATCAGACTTAAGGATAAAATGAAAAAGCTCTAGAATAAAACATTTGTTTATAAAGCCATTTAAAGTTTTTTGCTACCCAAAAATACTTGGGAAATAGGTTAACAACTGTCCAAAAATTGAACCAAAATTGCTATCCCTTCGAAATGGTATAGTTAGGAAAGGAAATTGTGCAAGAACAATTTCTGTGAGACTGCGGAAATAGTTGTAAATGGTGGGAAATTTGTTTCATTTATATTTGTTAAAGGAGACCGCTCTCAAATACAATGGGTCTTATGGTTCATAGCCTAAACAACATTTTGCAAAAGACAATCGATTTTTTATTATCAAGCATACATTGAGGGTTTGTCAAGTTATATTATGATAATACCATTTGTATCCCGCCGTTTTGATTGATGGCAAACCATCTCATTGTCTGCTCTAAAGTGTTCTTTTCTATTACCATTTAAGCTAACAAAAGTTTTATGATATTCTCACTCTTATTAAAAATTAGAACCTCTAAAAAAAGGATAAAGCTAGGGAAATGTGATTTTTGTTTAGACTTTCAGCATATGGCCAAAAGATTCTATTGTCATTCAAGCTTAGATTCTATTTTTTGGCTGATTTTCCAAAGCTTAACTATATTCCCACCCATTACCTATTTAGGTCTACTGCATCGAACGTCGTATCTGAATTTATACATTTGAATATCAATTTTGTTTTGTCAATATCAATTTTTCAATGGAAAGGAAAGATCAATAATGTGATAAGATCTGTTAAATGGAGGAGCCTTTCGAAGAGGATTTACAGAAAGTTATAGACCACATTGAGAAGTGGTCGATTTTTAACCTGAGTGTAAATGGCTTTTTTTAAGTCAACTCGACTTTTTCTAGAGATTCAACTTTATAGGTGTTTTACATTACCTGCCCATCATCCAAAGTTATTTAATGCAATCACTGCCCATAGCCTTGATATCTGCTACCAATTTCAATGCATTTCGAAAGGATGCACCAACGATGCATTTCTGTGGGATTGCTTTATGTATACGGAAAATTATCCAGGAACTGCCAAATGCTAAGTGCTTATAATTTTAGAGCATCGCGTCGTACCGCATTTCTATCTGTTAGAATACTTTTTGTTGATTTTTCAGGTATTTCTTACGTTGAAGCAGTATGTGACATCAAATTCAATTCTCTCAAAGGGGTTAGGCCACCATCTGATTCAGCGGTTTGTTTTCTTAATTCGCCCTTTTCTTTCGAACTGATGCTTCCTTCATGAGCTAGAGAGCGGAAGAATTCTATAAACTTGAAATGTATTGCATTTCTAATTGGCTAAAAATCGTTGAAATAGACAATGTATGATATAATTACAGAGAAAAAGGTATGATGTTTGTAATTTCATTCAACATCGATTTTAAACAAGATAAAATCAATACAAAATGAACAAGATCGATATTTTTGGGATATTTTGGAAGATTGTTAGATATACTCTGTTATTTTGTAAAGTAATGTAAGCAGGGAACATTTTGTTACAAACATTGCACTTAAATTGTAGATATCGTGTGACCGATCGTCAACACCTTCTTACCTCCTTTAGGTTGATGGCACTGAAGAGTTCCCAAAAATAGAGTACCGTTATCACATATCCTACCCATTTCTCATTGATGCAGTAGTAAGGAAACAGCCAAAGAGGCAGTGCCATGTCACCGATAACGAACAAGGTTTGGACCCTGATTTTAACGCAAAACTCATATTTTTCTAATCTATTGTATTAAAGTTCTTTGAAGAGCAGGGGAATATACCCAATCAACCTCGCCGACAAGCCTTCTGTTTCTTTTGGTTTTCAGATTGTTTAAAGAGTCATCAACATAAAAGATGACAGCTTTGAATACC